>CAKOBK010000844.1:2500-10000 GCA_932526605.1 Nephrotoma flavescens
TTACTATTATAAATATATATATAAATATATTAAATGTGTAGAATAGTGTAAAACGCGATATCGTACAAAACGCGATATGGTACAAAACGCGATATTTCAAAACGTGATATTTGAAGACGCGATATGGTACAAAACGGGATATTTTGCATTTAGAATTTTTAAAATTTTCAATTTTTTCTCTATATATATATATATTTTTTTTTTTTACGATATTACTAAAACTTAAAAAACTAGTACCAATTATTTGTATAAAAATATACATATGTTAAATAAAAATAGTATAAATTATTATTAAAATTAATTAAATTTATTAAAATAAACTTGTTTTATATACTAATATAAAACTAAATTTATTTAAAAATTGAGATGAATGTATTCGACAACGACCATACCATGTTTAATATACCGGTACTCGTTCGATCACCGAAGTCAAGCAACGTAGGGCATAGTTAGTACTTAGATGGGTGACCGCTTGGGAACCCTATGTGTCGTTGGCTTAGTTTTATATTATTTTATATTTTTTATTTTATAATTTTTTATATATTTTATATATTTTTATATTTTTTTTATATATTTTATATATATATTGGAGTTACATGAGTTACATGAGAAATTATAATTTAAAATGTACATCGCGCTAAGTCAAGCTATTGAATGGATTGTGTTGTATAAAAATTTATGGGAAAGTATAATAGAGGTATATGGACAGACAAGTCAAACAGGCAAAATTGTTAATAATGGTCGTAGCTAAAAACCACTTACATATTCGGATTCAGCGTGAAATTTTACATGGGAATTGTATATAAAATAATTTTTTTCACATTTGGTTCGGATTTTGGCAATTTGATTCCCATTTTACTATGGGAAAGTATAATAGAGGTATATGGACAGACAAGTCAAACAGGCAAAATTGTTAATAATGGTCGTAGCGAAAAACCACTTACATATTCGGATTCAGCGTGCAATTTTACATGGGAATTGCATATAAAATAATTTTTTTCACATTTGGTTCGGATTTTGGAAATTTGATTCCCATTTTACTATGGGAAAGTATAATAGAGGTATATGGACAGACAAGTCAAACAGGCAAAATTGTTAATAATGGTCGTAGCGAAAAACCACTTACATATTCGGATTCAGCGTGCAATTTTACATGGGAATTGCATATAAAATAATTTTTTTCACATTTGGTTCGGATTTTGGCAATTTGATTCCCATTTTACTATGGGAAAGTATAATAGAGGTATATGGACAGATAAGTCAAACAGGGAAAATTGTTAATAATGGTCGTAGCGAAAAACCACTTACATATTCGGATTCAGCGTGCAATTTTACATGGGAATTGCATATAAAATAATTTTTTTCACATTTGGTTCGGATTTTGGCAATTTGATTCTCATTTTACTATGGGAAAGTATAATAGAGGTATATGGACAGACAAGTCAAACAGGCAAAATTGTTAATAATGATCGTAGCGAAAAACCATTTACATATTCGGATTCAGCGTAAAATTTTACATGGGAATTGCATATAAAATAATTTTTTTCACATTTGGTTCGGATTTTGGCAATTTGATTCCCATTTTACTATGGGAAAGTATAATAGAGGTATATGGACAGATAAGTCAAACAGGGAAAATTGTTAATAATGGTCGTAGCGAAAAACCACTTACATATTCGGATTCAGCGTGAAATTTTACATGGGAATTGCATATAAAATAAAATTTTTACATTTGGTTCGGATTTTGGCAATTTGATTCCCATTTTACTATGGGAAAGTATAATAGAGGTATATGGACAGATAAGTCAAACAGGGAAAATTGTTAATAATGGTCGTAGCGAAAAACCACTTACATATTCGGATTCAGCGTGAAATTTTACATGGGAATTGCATATAAAATAATTTTTTTCACATTTGGATCGGATTTTGGAAATTTGATTCCCATTTTACTATGGGAAAGTATAATAGAGGTATATGGACAGATAAGTCAAACAGGGAAAATTGTTAATAATGGTCGTAGCGAAAAACCACTTACATATTCGGATTCAGCGTGCAATTTTACATGGGAATTGCATATAAAATAATTTTTTTCACATTTGGTTCGGATTTTGGCAATTTGATTCCCATTTTACTATGGGAAAGTATAATAGAGGTATATGGACAGACAAGTCAAACAGGCAAAATTGTTAATAATGGTCGTAGCGTAAAACCACTTACATATTCGGATTCAGCGTGCAATTTTACATAGGAATTGCATATAAAATAATTTTTTTCACATTTGGTTCGGATTTTGGAAATTTGATTCTCATTTTACTATGGGAAAGTATAATAGAGGTATATGGACAGACAAGTCAAACAGGCAAAATTGTTAATAATGGTCGTAGCGAAAAACCACTTACATATTCGGATTCAGCGTGCAATTTTACATGGGAATTGTATATAAAATAATTTTTTTCACATTTGGTTCGGATTTTGGAAATTTGATTCCCATTTTACTATGGGAAAGTATAATAGAGGTATATGGAAAGACAAGTCAAACAGGCAAAATTGTTAATAATGGTCGTAGCGAAAAACCACTTACATATTCGGATTCAGCGTGCAATTTTACATGGGAATTGCATATAAAATAATTTTTTTAACTTGCATATAAAAAAATTTGGTTCGGATTTCCGGCTTCTTTGTGCATAAACGTATACTATGGGGAACAGGTGACAAGTCAAACAGTGAAAATCCGAACCAAATGTGAAAAAAATTATTTTATATGCAATTCCCATGTAAAATTGCACGCTGAATCCGAATATGTAATCAGTTTTACGCTACGACCATTATTAACAATTTTGCCTGTTTGACTTGTCTGTCCATATACCTCTATTATACTTTCCCATAGTAAAATGGGAATCAAATTGCCAAAATCCGAACCAAATGTGAAAAAAATTATTTTATATGCAATTCCCATGTAAAATTGCACGCTGAATCCGAATGTGTAAGTGGTTTTTCGCTACGACCATTATTAACAATTTTCCCTCTTTGACTTATCTGTCCATATACCTCTATTATACTTTCCCATAGTAAAATGGGAATCAAATTGCCAAAATCCGAACCAAATGTGAAAAAAATTATTTTATATGCAGTTCCCACGTAAAATTTTACGCTGAATCCGAATATGTAAGTGGTTTTTCGCTACGACCATTATTAACAATTTTGCCTGTTTGACTTGTCTGTCCATATACCTCTATTATACTTTCCCATAGTAAAATGAGAATCAAATTTCCAAAATCCGAACCAAATGTGAAAAAAAATATTTTATATGCAATTCCTATGTAAAATTGTACGCTGAATCCGAATATGTAAGTGGTTTTTCGCTACGACCATTATTAACAATTTTGCCTGTTTGACTTGTCTGTCCATATACCTCTATTATACTTTCCCATAGAAAAATGGGAATCAAATTGCCAAAATCCGAACCAAATGTGAAAAAAATTATTTTATATGCAATTCCCATGTAAAATTGCACGCTGAATCCGAATATGTAAGTGGTTTTTCGCTACGACCATTATTAACAATTTTGCCTGTTTGAGCTTTAAAACTAAATTTATTTAAAAATTGAGATGAATGTATTCGACAACGACCATACCATGTTTAATATACCGGTACTCGTTCGATCACCGAAGTCAAGCAACGTAGGGCATAGTTAGTACTTAGATGGGTGACCGCTTGGGAACCCTATGTGTCGTTGGCTTAGTTTTATATTATTTTATATTTTTTATTTTATAATTTTTTATATATTTTATATATTTTTATATTTTTTTTATATATTTTATATATATATTGGAGTTACATGAGTTACATGAGAAAGTTACATGAGAAATTATAATTAAAAATGTACATAGCGCTAAGTCAAGCTATTGAATGGATTGTGTTGTATAAAAATAATAATTTATACTATTTTAATTATATTTTGTATAATTAATATTTAATACTATTTTTAAATATAATAATTTATACTATTTTAATTTAACACATGTATATTTTTATATATATTATTATAATATTTTGATAAACTATGTTTATATGGTACACATTTAATATTTTAAAATTGTTCACGCTTTCCCATAGCGCGCTATTCTATTTATTTCAAAATTATGCTCAGCTTTTCTAATATAAAAATCACACATGCTATAGCAATACAATTTTGTTAATAAAACGAGAAAATGATACTGATTTACAATGAACGTTAAATTCCATTTTAACAGATATTAGTATGTTGGTTGGAATAGACGAAAAACAAAGCAAAACAGAAAAAAATCCAAGCAACGCGTTCAAGAGGCACATTTGTTTTTGTAAACATCTGTATTTTTTTCGTTTTCTTTGTGCCTAAGTGTTTATTGTAGTAAAGAAATTTTATAAAAATAAATTTCTTTATTCATATCATTTGTTGTACAAAATTAAAGGTAAATACTTTACTTTATAAAGCGAAGAAGCAAAATTGTAAACGTTATGTATTTTGGCATATTAAATTACTTAAGAAGTCTTTAATAATGTATCTTAATATATAATATGTTTATTATTGTTTCTACCATTAACATAATTTTATTTGGTTAGTGTGAGAATTTTATATATTAAAACAAAATTCATATTCACATACAATATACTACAAAAGGTTTGCACCTTTAATAAGAAAAAATATATTCTGAATGAAAATGTATTAAAAATTCAATTGAAAAAACCTGAAAATAAATAATAAAAATCATTTGTAAACTATATTCATAAGGTATAAAAGCTTTATGATAAAAAACAAATTTACATTCTGGTTGATCCTGCCAGTAGTTATATGCTTGTCTCAAAGATTAAGCCATGCATGTCTAAGTACACACTCTCGAATAGAGAAACCGCAAAAGGCTCAGTATATCAGTTATGATTTATTAGATCGTATACATAGTTACATGGATAACTGTGGTAATTCTAGAGCTAATACATGCAAATAATCACGGACCGCAAGGAACGTGTGCTTTTATTAGATTAAAATCAATCGATACATTAAGGTATATTTATATACTGTATCGTTTATAAGATGAATCTGAATAACATGTAGATCGCATGGTCCTGTACCGGCGATAGATCTTTCAAATGTCTGCCCTATCAACTATTGATGGTAGTATCTAGGACTACCATGGTTGCAACGGGTAACGGGGAATCAGGGTTCGATTCCGGAGAGGGAGCCTGAGAAACGGCTACCACATCTAAGGAAGGCAGCAGGCGCGTAAATTACCCAATCCCAGCACGGGGAGGTAGTGACGAAAAATAACAATACAGGACTCAATCCGAGGCCCTGTAATTGGAATGAGTACACTTTAAATCCTTTAACAAGGAACAATTGGAGGGCAAGTCTGGTGCCAGCAGCCGCGGTAATTCCAGCTCCAATAGCGTATATTAAAGTTGTTGCGGTTAAAACGTTCGTAGTTGAACTTGTGTCAAGCACAGGTGGTACACCGTAACTGGGTTCGTACATCATCTTGATGCTATGACGTATTACTGTAGTGGTTTAAGCGTAAGTTTATCCACGTAATAAATCTAAATTAGTGCTCTTTACCGAGTGCTGGTCTAGAACAGTACAATTACTTTGAACAAATTAGAGTGCTTAAAGCAGGCCATTTGTGCCTAAATATTCTCTGCATGGAATAATGGAATAAGACGTCTGTTCTATTTTCAATTGGTTTTTAGATCAAGACGTAATGATTAATAGAAGCAGTTGGGGGCATTAGTATTACGGCGCGAGAGGTGAAATTCGTGGACCGTCGTAAGACTAACATAAGCGAAAGCATTTGCCAAAGATGTTTTCATTAATCAAGAACGAAAGTTAGAGGTTCGAAGGCGATCAGATACCGCCCTAGTTCTAACCATAAACGATGCCAGCTAGCAATTGGATGGAGCTACATATATGGCTCTTTCAGTCGCTTTCCGGGAAACCAAAGCTTTTGGGCTCCGGGGGAAGTATGGTTGCAAAGTTGAAACTTAAAGGAATTGACGGAAGGGCACCACCAGGAGTGGAGCCTGCGGCTTAATTTGACTCAACACGGGGAAACTTACCAGGTCCGAACATAAATGAGTAAGACAGATTAATAGCTCTTTCTCGAATCTATGGGTGGTGGTGCATGGCCGTTCTTAGTTCGTGGAGTGATTTGTCTGGTTAATTCCGATAACGAACGAGACTCAAATTTCTTAACTAGATGCCGGCAGGGTTATGACGTTGAAACTTTGCATACATTTTTGCCTCTGTTATCCATTCTTCTCACGAGGAGTGGTCTTAATACGTAAGAATTGTCTGTAGGTGGAGTCATACCTGGTGGTTTGTCTTAATAAGACACTTGCTTCTTAAATAGACAAATTGCGTCTAGCAATATGAGATTGAGCAATAACAGGTCTGTGATGCCCTTAGATGTCCTGGGCTGCACGCGCGCTACAATGAAGGTATCAACGTGTCCTCCTAGTCTAAAAAGACCGGGTAAACCGCTGAACCACCTTCGTGGTTGGGATTGTGGACTGAAACTGTTCACATGAACCTGGAATTCCCAGTAAGTGCGGGTCATAAGCTCGCATTGATTACGTCCCTGCCCTTTGTACACACCGCCCGTCGCTACTACCGATTGAATATGTTAGTGAGGTCCTCAGAGGTGATCACCGTGATGCTTCTTGTGTTGTGGTTGTTTTACCAAAGTTGACCGAACTTGTATATTTAGAGGAAGTAAAAGTCGTAACAAGGTTTCCGTAGGTGAACCTGCGGAAGGATCATTAAAGAATTTTTGATCATATTTAAGAATATACAGTACCATTGAGAAGTTCAAATACGTAATTTATTTTTATATAATTACGTTATTGATTAAAGTATTTCGCTTTACCAATGGAGTAATATATTATTGCTTAACATTAAAAAAAATATCACTCTTAGCGGGGGATCACTAGGCTCGTGGGTCGATGAAGAACGCAGCAAACTGCGTGAAGTTATGTGAACTGCAGGACACATGAACATCAACATTTTGAACGCATATTGCGGTCCATGCTAATAGTACATGTTACTCTGCTTGGACCACATATGGTTGAGGGTCACTAATATAAGCAAAATAAATTATTATTTATTAATTATTGATATGTAAATATAATATATATTTACAATATCGTATTACTTATAGTTTGTGTAATAATACGACGGTTAAAGACGTAAGTCATTTATTATATCTGATATAGTTTTTAAATCGCCGTTCATTCATTAACACAATTCTAACTTGTGACTTCAACTCATATGTGATTACCTCCTGAATTTAAGCATATTAATTAGGAGAGGAAAAGAAATTAACTAAGATTCCCTTAGTAGCGGCGAGCGAAATGGGAAGAGTCCAGCATTAAGTTCTTCTACTGATTACTGGTAGAATGGAAATTCAATGTAAAGGAGTATCTATTATCTTAGGCATTTTGATTATATGTTCAAGTCCATCTTGAATGGGG
>CAKOBK010000844.1:17500-23127 GCA_932526605.1 Nephrotoma flavescens
ACGTAGGGCATAGTTAGTACTTAGATGGGTGACCGCTTGGGAACCCTATGTGTCGTTGGCTTAGTTTTATATTATTTTATATTTTTTATTTTATAATTTTTTATATATTTTATATATTTTTATATTTTTTTTATATATTTTATATATATATTGGAGTTACATGAGTTACATGAGAAATTATAATTTAAAATGTACATCGCGCTAAGTCAAGCTATTGAATGGATTGTGTTGTATAAAAATTTATGGGAAAGTATAATAGAGGTATATGGACAGACAAGTCAAACAGGCAAAATTGTTAATAATGGTCGTAGCTAAAAACCACTTACATATTCGGATTCAGCGTGAAATTTTACATGGGAATTGTATATAAAATAATTTTTTTCACATTTGGTTCGGATTTTGGCAATTTGATTCCCATTTTACTATGGGAAAGTATAATAGAGGTATATGGACAGACAAGTCAAACAGGCAAAATTGTTAATAATGGTCGTAGCGAAAAACCACTTACATATTCGGATTCAGCGTGCAATTTTACATGGGAATTGCATATAAAATAATTTTTTTCACATTTGGTTCGGATTTTGGAAATTTGATTCCCATTTTACTATGGGAAAGTATAATAGAGGTATATGGACAGACAAGTCAAACAGGCAAAATTGTTAATAATGGTCGTAGCGAAAAACCACTTACATATTCGGATTCAGCGTGCAATTTTACATGGGAATTGCATATAAAATAATTTTTTTCACATTTGGTTCGGATTTTGGCAATTTGATTCCCATTTTACTATGGGAAAGTATAATAGAGGTATATGGACAGATAAGTCAAACAGGGAAAATTGTTAATAATGGTCGTAGCGAAAAACCACTTACATATTCGGATTCAGCGTGCAATTTTACATGGGAATTGCATATAAAATAATTTTTTTCACATTTGGTTCGGATTTTGGCAATTTGATTCTCATTTTACTATGGGAAAGTATAATAGAGGTATATGGACAGACAAGTCAAACAGGCAAAATTGTTAATAATGATCGTAGCGAAAAACCATTTACATATTCGGATTCAGCGTAAAATTTTACATGGGAATTGCATATAAAATAATTTTTTTCACATTTGGTTCGGATTTTGGCAATTTGATTCCCATTTTACTATGGGAAAGTATAATAGAGGTATATGGACAGATAAGTCAAACAGGGAAAATTGTTAATAATGGTCGTAGCGAAAAACCACTTACATATTCGGATTCAGCGTGAAATTTTACATGGGAATTGCATATAAAATAAAATTTTTACATTTGGTTCGGATTTTGGCAATTTGATTCCCATTTTACTATGGGAAAGTATAATAGAGGTATATGGACAGATAAGTCAAACAGGGAAAATTGTTAATAATGGTCGTAGCGAAAAACCACTTACATATTCGGATTCAGCGTGAAATTTTACATGGGAATTGCATATAAAATAATTTTTTTCACATTTGGATCGGATTTTGGAAATTTGATTCCCATTTTACTATGGGAAAGTATAATAGAGGTATATGGACAGATAAGTCAAACAGGGAAAATTGTTAATAATGGTCGTAGCGAAAAACCACTTACATATTCGGATTCAGCGTGCAATTTTACATGGGAATTGCATATAAAATAATTTTTTTCACATTTGGTTCGGATTTTGGCAATTTGATTCCCATTTTACTATGGGAAAGTATAATAGAGGTATATGGACAGACAAGTCAAACAGGCAAAATTGTTAATAATGGTCGTAGCGTAAAACCACTTACATATTCGGATTCAGCGTGCAATTTTACATAGGAATTGCATATAAAATAATTTTTTTCACATTTGGTTCGGATTTTGGAAATTTGATTCTCATTTTACTATGGGAAAGTATAATAGAGGTATATGGACAGACAAGTCAAACAGGCAAAATTGTTAATAATGGTCGTAGCGAAAAACCACTTACATATTCGGATTCAGCGTGCAATTTTACATGGGAATTGTATATAAAATAATTTTTTTCACATTTGGTTCGGATTTTGGAAATTTGATTCCCATTTTACTATGGGAAAGTATAATAGAGGTATATGGAAAGACAAGTCAAACAGGCAAAATTGTTAATAATGGTCGTAGCGAAAAACCACTTACATATTCGGATTCAGCGTGCAATTTTACATGGGAATTGCATATAAAATAATTTTTTTAACTTGCATATAAAAAAATTTGGTTCGGATTTCCGGCTTCTTTGTGCATAAACGTATACTATGGGGAACAGGTGACAAGTCAAACAGTGAAAATCCGAACCAAATGTGAAAAAAATTATTTTATATGCAATTCCCATGTAAAATTGCACGCTGAATCCGAATATGTAATCAGTTTTACGCTACGACCATTATTAACAATTTTGCCTGTTTGACTTGTCTGTCCATATACCTCTATTATACTTTCCCATAGTAAAATGGGAATCAAATTGCCAAAATCCGAACCAAATGTGAAAAAAATTATTTTATATGCAATTCCCATGTAAAATTGCACGCTGAATCCGAATGTGTAAGTGGTTTTTCGCTACGACCATTATTAACAATTTTCCCTCTTTGACTTATCTGTCCATATACCTCTATTATACTTTCCCATAGTAAAATGGGAATCAAATTGCCAAAATCCGAACCAAATGTGAAAAAAATTATTTTATATGCAGTTCCCACGTAAAATTTTACGCTGAATCCGAATATGTAAGTGGTTTTTCGCTACGACCATTATTAACAATTTTGCCTGTTTGACTTGTCTGTCCATATACCTCTATTATACTTTCCCATAGTAAAATGAGAATCAAATTTCCAAAATCCGAACCAAATGTGAAAAAAAATATTTTATATGCAATTCCTATGTAAAATTGTACGCTGAATCCGAATATGTAAGTGGTTTTTCGCTACGACCATTATTAACAATTTTGCCTGTTTGACTTGTCTGTCCATATACCTCTATTATACTTTCCCATAGAAAAATGGGAATCAAATTGCCAAAATCCGAACCAAATGTGAAAAAAATTATTTTATATGCAATTCCCATGTAAAATTGCACGCTGAATCCGAATATGTAAGTGGTTTTTCGCTACGACCATTATTAACAATTTTGCCTGTTTGAGCTTTAAAACTAAATTTATTTAAAAATTGAGATGAATGTATTCGACAACGACCATACCATGTTTAATATACCGGTACTCGTTCGATCACCGAAGTCAAGCAACGTAGGGCATAGTTAGTACTTAGATGGGTGACCGCTTGGGAACCCTATGTGTCGTTGGCTTAGTTTTATATTATTTTATATTTTTTATTTTATAATTTTTTATATATTTTATATATTTTTATATTTTTTTTATATATTTTATATATATATTGGAGTTACATGAGTTACATGAGAAAGTTACATGAGAAATTATAATTAAAAATGTACATAGCGCTAAGTCAAGCTATTGAATGGATTGTGTTGTATAAAAATAATAATTTATACTATTTTAATTATATTTTGTATAATTAATATTTAATACTATTTTTAAATATAATAATTTATACTATTTTAATTTAACACATGTATATTTTTATATATATTATTATAATATTTTGATAAACTATGTTTATATGGTACACATTTAATATTTTAAAATTGTTCACGCTTTCCCATAGCGCGCTATTCTATTTATTTCAAAATTATGCTCAGCTTTTTCTAATATAAAAATCACACATGCTATAGCAATACAATTTTGTTAATAAAACGAGAAAATGATACTGATTTACAATGAACGTTAAATTCCATTTTAACAGATATTAGTATGTTGGTTGGAATAGACGAAAAACAAAGCAAAACAGAAAAAAATCCAAGCAACGCGTTCAAGAGGCACATTTGTTTTTGTAAACATCTGTATTTTTTTTCGTTTTCTTTGTGCCTAAGTGTTTATTGTAGTAAAGAATTTTATAAAAATAAATTTCTTTATTCATATCATTTGTTGTACAAAATTAAAGGTAAATACTTTACTTTATAAAGCGAAGAAGCAAAATTGTAAACGTTATGTATTTTGGCATATTAAATTACTTAAGAAGTCTTTAATAATGTATCTTAATATATAATATGTTTATTATTGTTTCTACCATTAACATAATTTTATTTGGTTAGTGTGAGAATTTTATATATTAAAACAAAATTCATATTCACATACAATATACTACAAAAGGTTTGCACCTTTAATAAGAAAAAATATATTCTGAATGAAAATGTATTAAAAATTCAATTGAAAAAACCTGAAAATAAATAATAAAAATCATTTGTAAACTATATTCATAAGGTATAAAAGCTTTATGATAAAAAAACAAATTTACATTCTGGTTGATCCTGCCAGTAGTTATATGCTTGTCTCAAAGATTAAGCCATGCATGTCTAAGTACACACTCTCGAATAGAGAAACCGCAAAAGGCTCAGTATATCAGTTATGATTTATTAGATCGTATACATAGTTACATGGATAACTGTGGTAATTCTAGAGCTAATACATGCAAATAATCACGGACCGCAAGGAACGTGTGCTTTTATTAGATTAAAATCAATCGATACATTAAGGTATATTTATATACTGTATCGTTTATAAGATGAATCTGAATAAACATGTAGATCGCATGGTCCTGTACCGGCGATAGATCTTTCAAATGTCTGCCCTATCAACTATTGATGGTAGTATCTAGGACTACCATGGTTGCAACGGGTAACGGGGAATCAGGGTTCGATTCCGGAGAGGGAGCCTGAGAAACGGCTACCACATCTAAGGAAGGCAGCAGGCGCGTAAATTACCCAATCCCAGCACGGGGAGGTAGTGACGAAAAATAACAATACAGGACTCAATCCGAGGCCCTGTAATTGGAATGAGTACACTTTAAATCCTTTAACAAGGAACAATTGGAGGGCAAGTCTGGTGCCAGCAGCCGCGGTAATTCCAGCTCCAATAGCGTATATTAAAGTTGTTGCGGTTAAAACGTTCGTAGTTGAACTTGTGTCAAGCACAGGTGGTACACCGTAACTGGGTTCGTACATCATCTTGATGCTATGACGTATTACTGTAGTGGTTTAAGCGTAAGTTTATCCACGTAATAAATCTAAATTAGTGCTCTTTACCGAGTGCTGGTCTAGAACAGTACAATTACTTTGAACAAATTAGAGTGCTTAAAGCAGGCCATTTGTGCCTAAATATTCTCTGCATGGAATAATGGAATAAGACGTCTGTTCTATTTTCAATTGGTTTTTAGATCAAGACGTAATGATTAATAGAAGCAGTTGGGGGCATTAGTATTACGGCGCGAGAGGTGAAATTCGTGGGACCGTCGTAAGACTAACATAAGCGAAAGCATTTGCCAAAGATGTTTTCATTAATCAAGAACGAAAGTTAGAGGTTCGAAGGCGATCAGATACCGCCCTAGTTCTAACCATAAACGATGCCAGCTAGCAATTGGATGGAGCTACATATATGGCTCTTTCAGTCGCTTTCCGGGAAACCAAAGCTTTTGGGCTCCGGGGGAAGTATGGTTGCAAAGTTGAAACTTAAAGGAATTGACGGAAGGGCACCACCAGGAGTGGAGCCTGCGGCT
>CAKOBK010000845.1:0-11625 GCA_932526605.1 Nephrotoma flavescens
AGTGGTTAAAGCTTCGGCGCTTGGACGGCAAGGTACTGGATACGAATCCGACTGGAGGCTGCATGCACATTTACCATTTTATTTTTTATCCAATTTTTTTTTTATTTCATTTACTTATCTATTTATATAGATAAATTCTTCGTCCGAATTACGATTTCAGTGCGAATAGTAGATTTTGACAGCTCCAAAAAAAGTTTTTTTCCTTTGCGATTTTAATATTAAATTTAATTTATTTTTGGTTTTGGTTATTTCATATTAGTTAAGTGGTTTGTGGTTTAGCATATAATATTAAAATAAGTGGTGGAATTTAGTGAAATAAGAGATTGTGTGGTGTATGCCAACAACAATAAGAAAACAGTACTTTTTTGCGTTCAATTGTACGTAATTTTTTTAGTGGTACCGAGTGCCCCAACACCGGACACCAGATTTTTTTTGGTTTTTTTCATTTTTTTTTTATTCTGCGGAATTCTATTTTCGATCGTCATTTTTAAACGGTAAGTTCCCTTCGAAGATGTTCACTTTGTGAGGTTATCACATTTGTGATTGTGCGCACATCGATAATTGATTATGTAATTTTGGATTGTGTGATTAATTTTCCAGTATTATTTACAATGCCGCGAGCCAGAATATCTAATCTTTCACCACGAAGCCGTAATGCAATTAGACTTCGGACTATTGCGAATCAATCCACTGCAGATGAACAAGAAATCACACGAGAAGTGCGCCGCGTTAGTATGGCCCGACTTCGCGCTTCACAAAGACAAGCACAAAGAGAGGCAGTAGGTCAAATGGCTCAGTTGACAATGAGAAATCGTCGAGCTTATCGCACAGATCAACAACGAGATAATTTTCGACACGCAAGAAGAAATCCTTCAAGTGTTGATTTGAATCGAATAGCGTTTCAATACGATTGCACAATTGACTACAACTCGCATCCTTTCGTTCGAATTGGCTCAATGGAGTTTGTGTGCGGCCATTGCGGTGCATTGAAGTTCGCTGGAGAAACGCCTGGATTGTGCTGTCTCAGTGGCAAGGTGAGATTGCCATTATTGCCTGCACCACCTGAACCGTTGCGTTCATTGCTTCGTGGCGAGACACCAGAATCACGACATTTTCTAACCAACACTCAAAGATACAACGGATGTTTCCAAATGACTTCATTTGGAGCAGACATTATCGAAGAACGCGGATTCAATCCAACATTTAAGGTCATTCCTGCTCGAGAGAGTAAACATTCATTTTCTTTTGGTGATCAAAAATCTATAATTCTGACTTCGTCTTCGACTTTACAGATTCAAGACCAAATTCACCACCGAATTGGGTCACTGCAACCGATTGAAGATGGACAGCATAAATTCATCCAAATATACTTTATGGGCAATATAGAGGATCAACTTGATCGGCGCCAAACGATCAATACAGCAATGAAAAGGATAGTTCTGCAAGATTTGCAGCAACTACTCCATGAACATCATGCATTGGTTCGATTGTTTAAAACTGCGTTGGATCGCATGCCGAGTGACGACTGCAAAGTCGTGATCAGAGCAGATAAACGACCCGCTGGAACATACGAACGCCAATTTAATGCTCCAACAACAGATGATGTCGCAATTGTGATTGTTGGTGAAAACGTGGAACCGCGCGATATTGTGCTTACACGTCGCGACACTGGACAACTGCAACGAATAAACGAAACACACCGTTCATACGATACATTGCAATACCCGCTGATGTTTTGGCAAGGAGACGATTGATATCACTTCAATATCAACATGATAAATCCATTGAGTGGTGAGTACTGATATCATAATTTAGATTATGACACTAATTTTACTGATTTCATTTCAGGTGAGGTAGCTAACAAGAAGGTTAGCTCGATGAATTATTATGCATATCGTTTGATGATTCGTCAAAATGCTGACAACTGTTTGCTGCGATTTCGTCGTTTGCTTCAGCAATATATCGTCGACATGTACGTCAAAATCGAAACGGAGCGCCTCATTTTCATTCGGTTGAACCAAGCTAAACTGCGTTCGGAGGAGTATATCCATTTACGCGATGCAATCAGCACCGAAGGAGATGCAGCTAATGTTGGTCGATTGACTATTCTACCGGCGACGTACATTGGCAGCCCACGTCATATGCATGAATATGCGCTAGATGCAATGACATATGTTCGTCATTACGGTTGTCCAGATTTATTCATCACTTTTACTTGCAATCCGATATGGATAGAGATTGTTCAACTGTTGCTACCCGGGCAAATAACAAGTGATCGGCACGACATCATCGCACGTGTCTTCAAACAAAAAATCCGGTCGCTGATGAACTACATTGTTAGGCATTGCGTCTTTGGGGATACTCGATGTTGGATGTATTCAATTGAATGGCAGAAACGAGGCTTGCCGCATGCTCACATTCTTATTTGGTTAGTCGAAAAAATTCGACCAGACCAAATAGATGACATCATATGTGCCGAGATTCCTGATCCCGAAACCGATCCAGACCTGCATGATGTTGTAATTACGAACATGGTTCACGGTCCGTGTGGCTCCATCAATCCCCAATCACCGTGCATGGTCGACAACAAGTGTTCCAAGCGTTATCCACGAAATTTAACCGCAGAGACTATCACTGGCAATGATGGTTATCCACTGTACCGGCGTCGATCAGCCGATGATAACGGTAGAACTATCACAACGATAGTGAGAGGAAATGAGTTCGTGGTCGACAACACTTGGATTGTTCCATATTCGCCACTTCTTTCCAAAACATTCAAGGCGCATTGCAACGTGGAGTACTGCAATTCAGTGAAGTCCATAAAATACATTTGTAAATATGTCACGAAAGGCAGCGATATGGCGGTTTTTGGTGTTCAAAATCCCAATACAAACGATGAAATCACGCATTATCAAGTTGGTCGATATGTGAGCTGCAATGAGGCGATTTGGCGTATATTCTCATTCCCTATTCATGAACGTCATCCCACTGTTGTACATTTGGCGGTGCATCTGGAGAATGGTCAACGAGTTTATTTCAACACATCGAATGTTGCTCAACGTGTTGAAACATCTCCAGCAACAACATTGACCAGTTTCTTTTCGATTTGTCAAAGTGATCCGTTTGCACGAACATTGCTCTACTCTGAGATGCCACGTTATTACACTTGGAACGCCTCATCAAAAAAATTTTAACGTCGTAAGCAAGGCGATGAGGTTCCTGATCATCCAAATGTGCGTTCTACTGATGCTCTTGGTCACATTTACACAGTTTATCCGAAGAATGACGAATGCTTCTACTTGCGGTTGTTGCTGGTGAATATTCGTGGGCCGACATCATTTGAATCACTTCGAACTGTCAATGGTGTAGTGTGCCCAACATTTCGTGCTGCATGTCAACAGCTCAACTTGCTTGAAAACGATACTCATTGGGACATGACAATCGCTGAATCAATTATTTCTGCAACTCCAAACCAGATACGCACATTATTTGCTATCATTATTTCGACATGCTTCCCATCAAATCCACGTGAACTATGGAGCAAGTACAAGAATGACATGTCAGAAGACATTCTACATCGAATTCGTGTCAGTTTCGGAAATCCCGATCTCGAGGTGAATGAGGAGATACATAACCAGGCTTTGCTTTTGATCGAAGACATGTGTTTTCGCATGTGCGGCAGTTTGTTAGTCAAATTAGGAATGCCAATGCCATATCGTGGAATGAACGACGCTTTCAATCGAGAATTGGAACGTGAACATGAATATGATTGAGATGCATTGAACCAATCAGTTCGAACCAATGTACCACTGTTGAACATCCAACAGAAAGGAGTGTACGATACGTTAATGAAGGCAATTCATGATGGAAATGGTGGATTATTTTTCCTCGATGCGCACGGTGGAACTGGGAAGACATTCCTCATGTCATTGATTTTGGCCACTGTTCGTGCGAGGTCCGATATTGCTGTAGCAGTTTCTTCTTCTGGGATAGCGGCCACATTGCTAGAAGGATGCCGAACAGCTCATTCAGCGTTGAAATTGCCGTTAAACCTTCAATCGGCTGAAAACCCGACATGCAACATTGCAAAACACTCAGCAATGGCGAAAGTTTTGGTAGCAAGTAAAATCATCATCTGGGATGAATGTACAATGGCGCACAAACGCGCATTGGAAGCACTCGATAGAACTATGAAAGATCTACGCAATGACTCAAGATGTTTTCTAGGCGCAATGATTCTACTTTCTGGCGATTTCCGTCAAACAATACCAGTCATTCCAAGATCGACCGCTGCTGATGAAATAAACACTTGCCTCAAATCATCGACTCTGTGGTGTTATGTGAAGAAACTTCAGCTGACGACAAACATGCGAGTTGCATTGTTAAACGATCCATCTGCCGAAGAATTCTCCAAGCAGTTGCTGACTATCGGTAATGGCCGTGTTCTGGTCGACAAATCGAACGGATTGATTTCGTTTCCTCAGAACTTTTGCAGTTTTGTCTCAACGAAGGACGAGCTCATCAACAAAGTGTTCCCGAACATCATTACTAACCACAAAAATCACAATTGGGTGAGTGAACGAGTAATTCTTGCGGCAAAGAACAAAGATGTGGATCACTTAAATTTTACAATTCAAAATCTAATGGTCGGTCCACTTCATTCCTTCAAATCTATTGACTGTGTGACAAACGAAGACGAAGCAACCAACTATCCAACTGAATTTTTAAACTCATTGGATCTACCTGGCTTGCCACCGCACAATTTACAACTAAAAGTTGGCTCGATGATTATGCTACGAAACCTGAATCAACCAAAACTATGTAACGGAACGCGTTTGGTGGTGAGAAAACTCATGGGCTATGTAATTCACGCGACGATACTCCAAGGGAAGTTCAAAGGTGAGGAAGTTCTCATTCCGAGAATTCCGATGACCCCCCGATATGCCATATATATATATATATATATATATATATATATATATATATATATATATATATATATATATATATATATATATATATATATATATATATATATATATATATATATATATATATATATAATATATACATATATATATATATATATATATATATATATATATATATATATATATATATATATATATATATATATATATATATATATATATATATATATATATATATATATCAATCAGACCACCTTTCGGACCAAAAAAAATCGGTCCGATTAGAAGGTGGTCCGATTATAAAGGATTCGTCTTTATTTCTATACATATGTACATACAAGGTATGTTTACATTTAGAAAACCATCCATAATTGTTTTTCGGTTTGTATGTACAATGTACATACATATTCGGTAATATATTTCAAACAAGTACAATATTCATAGTTCAATTTAATTTACATATGTATATACATACAGACTATTATATGAACTAATAAAAAAATACATACATAATTCATTAACCTAAATTATTTAATTAGGTTGAGTTTTAAAATAAGCAGTAATTGGGGCTTGAACGGTTTTTAATGAAATCTCCTTTTCAACTAGTTTCTCTCTGATTTTTCTAGATGAAAAAACATTTCGTTAAGGCCCTTCTCACTGGCATACTCCTTTAGTTCTTTTATACATGCTTGCGCTTTAGTGAACGTACTGATGGTTGAAGGTAATTTTGGAGATAAATCATCCCCATCAGACGACGAACTTTCATCAATTTGTTCATTTTGTACATCTCGGTTATGCAATGTTGCGAAAAATTCGTCCTCCCAGTCTTCTGACAATTCTTCGAATGTTTGAACATTTTCTTCAAAGCCTAAAAATTCGCTACCAGATTCAGATTGATCAGGCTCCTGGATAATTACTACATCACGCGCAGCTGTAGGCTCCTTAAACCCAGCATATCTGAAACAGTTCGCAATAGTTTCCGGAGTGGTATTTTTCCATGCTGTGGACACCCACGAACACGCATCTAACAATGTTATTTGTTTCGATAGTTGTTCTACGCCATCAGAGTCATCGATTGCTGTGAGCAGGCGATTCATTAACAGCTTTCGATAATTTACTTTTACACTTCGTATTATGCCCTGATCTAACGGCTGTAAGGCGGAAGTAGTGTTGGGCGGAAAAACTGCAATTTGACGTTGGTGTAGGTTTTGTTTGGATGGCATGGGGCATTGTCCAGAAAGATCAATACTTTTCGGTTTTGTTTCACCATTTTTTTATTAATTTTCTCAATCCATTCCTCAAAAATCACAGATGTCATCCACACTTTTTTGTTAAACCTCCAATAGACGTTAAATGTAAGCTCAACATTTAAATTTTTGAAGGCTCGCGGTTTTTTTGCCTTTCCGATAATGAGGCAATTTTCTTTTTCTCCCAACATATTACATAATAACGCTATTGTTATTCGTTCTTTGCACATTTTCCCACCTTTGCACTTTTCATTTTTTAATTGTAGTGATCGAGAAGGGGTGGCTCGAAAAAATAAACCAGTCTCGTCTAAATTGAAAATATTTTTTGGCTCATATGGCTCAGTCAATTTATATAAGGTTTCTCGGTATTTTTCGACTACATTTTTGTCTATTGACGCACCTTCTCCGGAAAGCGAAATTAGTTGAAGATTGTGGCGCTCTTTGAAACTTTGCAGCCAACCATTCGATGCGGTGAATTCCGACAATCTTAGATGCTCGCCTAGTTTTAAAGCTTTCGCTTGTAGTAAAGCGCCAGACAAAGGCAACTTTTTAGAACGGGCCATTGTATACCATTTAAACAATAGATCATCCAGTTCGCCATATTTGGTGCATGATGCAACACGTTTTCGTTTCAATAAACCAAAATTATCGACGGTCTGAAGGATTATAGATTTATTACCCAAAATTCTTTGCACTTGAGTTTTGCTAATTTTGAATTTATCGGCTAGTTTCCGTTGCGATAGTTTATCGCTTTCAGCACATTCGATTAAAGCTATTTTCGCTGACAGGTCTAGTTCGGTGTACGATCGCTTACTCATTTTCTCACGTATTTAAACACTATGTATGAACATAAAACAACACTAATTAAAATGTAGGTAAATTAGGACTTTAATGACCTGTATCTTGATGTACACTGAATAAGCCATCAAATTGTTTACATCAAATTAATAAAAATATCGTTATAGTACCGTTATCAACAATAAAAAAATCTGTATGCCTGCACATATGTGCATACAAATAGTTTTTTTATTGTTGTATACTATGTACATAAGTACCGTTATGAAATTTAGTTTTGAAAATTATATATCTATTACATATTATGTATGTATGTATGTAGGTAAATTAGGACTTTAATGACCTGTTTCTTGATGTACACTGAATAAGCCAACAAATTAATAAAATATCGATATAGTACCGTTATCAACAATAAAAAAATCTATATGCTTGCACATATGTGCATACAAATAGATTTTTTTATTGTTATATACTATATACATAAGTACAGATGAAATTCAGTTTAGAAAATATATTTCTATTACATACATATATCTATGTATGTATATTTAAAGGTCCTATTCAAAGGTAAAAAAAGTAAAATCATACTAAATAAGTGGTCCATAGAGGTGTCCGATTTAGAGGTGTATATATATATATATACATATATATATCGACGATACTTGGATCGAACAACATAAGCGACATCGTACAAATTTTACAGCAGAAGATAAAATCGATTTTAATTTGATATTTAATTAAAAATACACTCGTTTGATTTTTATTGCATAATTTACTATTAGAGGAAGTTAAATATATACTTTTTTATCCAATTGGTAACTCTTTTATTGAGTTATTGCAAAAAGAAATGTTTTTCGTCGCTTGGGTTTTAATGTTTATTAATTTGGCGCTTATGCTAAAGCGCTTGTGTTAATTATTTTAAATTGAATTTTAGAAGTTGTCGCTTGAGTAGCAGTTGTGTTTTAAGAAGTTAAAAGAAAGACGAAAATTGTCGTTTGAGCTTTAAGTTTAAATCAAATTAAGCATCAAATCAAATGTTTAAGCGTTAAATCAAAAAATATTTGCTATTTGTGATTAATTTACAAAATTAATTGTTTTAAAAATATTTATAAACTAATTAAAACATCAAGTAAAGTTGCGCTAAAATCATGAACAATAATGGTCGCTTGTGCCATTTTTAGTAACTTGCTTTATAGGACACAAACGACAATTTTTTTTCATTCATTAAACAATTTTAAACTATTTATTATTCTAAATATTGTGAATAATTTTATTCACATTTAGATATAATAAACACTTCTCACTTTTATTAATCGTATTCAATCAAGTAATTTACTGTCCAACCAAAACAAATTAATATTAACCCGGAGCAAACACAACACTCTCATTTTACAATATTGCACTGGTTTACGTCGCTTGGTTCAACTAAACTTGTGATTTTTGTCGCTTGGTCTATTTGAAAAAACGTTTTTTTAGAAAAAAGCGGGATTTTCTCTAAAAAATATAAAATCAATTCAAACTATCGTATAGGATATTGTCAGCGCTTTCCAATGATATAAAATACACAAATTTGAAAAATTGTCGCTTGTGCTGTTCGATCCAAGTATCGTCGATATATATATATATATATATATATATATATATATATATATATATATATATATATATATATATATATATATATATATATATATATATATATATATATATATATATATATATATATATATATATATATATATATATATATATATATATATATATATATATATATATATATATATATATATATATATATATATATATATATATATATAAATATATAAATATATATATATATATATATATATATATATATATATATATATATATATATATATATATATATATATATATATATATATATATATATATATATATATATATATATATATATATATATATATATATATATATATATATATATATATATATATATATATATATATATATATATATATATATATATATATATATATATATATATATATATATATATATATATATATATATATATATATATATGGGTCATTCCATTATATTTCAGCAGATTTTTGGCACTTTTTGAACTCGACTTCACCGATTTCCAATTTTTTGGTTTTATCGTGTTCTTTGAACCAAAAAAGCAGACACGTATTTTTTTGTTAAGTTTTGTGACCTTCAGTTATCCTGTTATACGGTTTCAAAGTTGGTTCGTTTTTCTAAATTTTAATAATTTTATTTTTAGGAGTTACATTAAACCGGTATATTTCCGGTACTACTAATGGTATCATTAAAAGTGGTATCACGTTTGAAAGGCCATAAATGGTGCTAAATTATTCAATAAAATATTTTATGAAAGTACCGTTATTGTAAGAGTTTTAGTGAAATGAATGTAGACAAATGGTTTGGTCTGTAGAGGGTGCAGCCACCAACTCGTAAAAAGGTTTGACCAACCATTCGAAAGGTAGAAGTTCCACCTAACTATTGGTATATGATTCATTGATGGTCAAGGCTTAGTTTGGTCCGTACAGGGAAATAAAATGAAAATATATTAATTTTATCTTCGAGTTTATTATAAAACCCGAGTAAACAGAGAAATTTGTTCAAAAATTTGACCTATTAGCAATAGATTTTGATAGATAACTAATCCCTTCTTTAAAATGGGATTTAGGACATATAACATTTATTTCGAGCCAAACATGGCTACAAACTCGAAAAAATTTAATTTTTATCGTTTTCCCATAACAAATGCCACATAAATAAGTCGATATTGGAAAATAAAAAATATTTGAAGTTGATGTAAGAGTAACTAAACAATAAATACATTAAAAGTTGTATTTCAAACATTATCGAGTGTTATGTTGACGAGTTCAATTTATTTTAGTTTCCCAAATGTTACAAAAGTCAGTCAGTGATTACTGGTTCAATCACTTTGGACGGCAGTCCAAACGAGTGACGAAAGCACCTACTGTGCTGGAAGTCGAACGAAGTATATTATACAGCAAGTTTCGAACTTTTTCCCTTTGAGGCCGCCAGGATCATGTTATATATCATTGGAAAGGCCTTGAAAAATAAACCTAAATAATGTATAAAAACATGAATTTCTACCAACATTGAGTGGAGATATGACCTTCCGAAAATTGCCCCAAAAAATCAGTTTTTCGGGTATAACTGCCCCAAAACAGGCCCAATTGTTTTCTAACTGGCAAATTATGATTGTAGACGTCAATACCAATTCAACGACACCTCAAACGTCCAAAACGGATAATTTTGACAAAAGTTATGACAATTTTAAATTTTTCTATGACGTCACCATATAATCTTGCTTTGGTATATATGTTTGTTTGTCCGTACCTCTTTTATTTGATCTCATATTTTCAGGGGTTGTAGTACTTAAAAAACTAAGCAACTTTTGTTCTACAACTTTTTGATTTGGCCGCCATGTTGGTCGCGGCCGGCCGCTGAACGGCCATTTTTGGCCATTTTGCCACGTCCACAGTGCTGAATCTATTCGACATATCCTAGACATATGCATATCGTTGGAAAGGTATTGACGCCAGCTATCAAATAGCAAAAAAAAGAATTCAAAAAATTAGGTTGGAGGGTCATTTTGGCCAAAAAACTGAAAAATGCGAAATCGGCCGGCCACATTCGGTCAAATTGCTAAAAAATGAGCCCAAGACTTTTGGTTCATATTTTCAGGATTATTAGCCACAAATCTCACCTACAATATGACATCAACCGTTTGTCCCAGAAAACTCGTATATTTTAGATATTGACCTCCATAACTTAAAAGCCACCTTAATTTTTTGCAAAATTTCATTTTTTGACTCAAATGCACCCTAATATCGGTCCGTTGCGGTTCATAATGATAGTGAATCAACTCAACGTATTACAATGAAACAAATATAAATACATCATATTATTATCACTAAGAGAATTTTTACCAGTGACTCTTTCTTCATAACAAAAAAAATGAAAAAACTGACAAATTGATGTGATCGAAAAAATCACCAATAACATTGAACAATCTCCTTGCATAAAATCGATACTTTTTTAATCTTTATGATGGTTTCTTCAAAAAAATAGATCTTACCACTCCTCCCATGCAAGAAACATGCAAAAAAATTGTTGAATTATCCCGGATTTTATCCGTCGTATGAATATGACTTAAGGCACAATAACACGTAGCGGCCACTTGTGTGCTATCGAGTGTGTGTATGAACTGTTTTGACTGACAACAATAAAACGAATCGCAATTCAATTCATTTTCAATTTGCCGTGCCAAAATCATTGATATCAAATAAAAAACCTCTTAACGAGGTAAATGTTCGAGTGACGAAAGCCGAATTCAATTCACAAAATTTCTGATATCAAATTTGTGCCGAAAAAAACAATTGCATTCGATTTGTCAACGATTTTCGGAATGTTAGTGCATTCGGCGCGTTTGTTTACATTTTGCTTTCTAGCTGTCAAGAATAACGATTGCTAACGATTTTTCGAAATGTTCAACAACAACGCGCTGAATGCATTAACATTCCGAAAAATCGTTGACAAATCGAATGCAATTGTTTTTTTCGGCACAAATTTGATATCAGAAATTTTGTGAATTGAATTCGGCTTTCGTCACT
>CAKOBK010000846.1:0-12803 GCA_932526605.1 Nephrotoma flavescens
TGTAATCTCGAACAAAGCAAAATGACGAGGACAGCTGTCTAGACCGCGAATGAAGTGCACTTTTACTCCCTTCCGCAAGATATCATCTAACCTGGGGCATAGATAATAGTTTTGATTGCAACAAATAGACAAAAAAAAACTCAAAGGTATAACTATTTTTTGAATTGGATAATATCAAGGGTATCTTGTAGGATTTTTGAAGTTAAGTTATGATACACATAATCCGTAAAAATCTGCAGTTTAAGTATTTTAACGTACATTTCAATAATTTAATATTAGAAATCTCTTAAAATGCATACATAAGATAAAAAAGTTAGTATTGCAGCTTGCAAATGATCAGATGCTACCAGGAATAAAAGACAGCTGTAAAATAAGGTGCACATTTGCCCTTGACATACCACGAGATGTAACGTACGTTAATTAATTTATTACTGTAAACTTACGAAGTATAATTTATGTTTAAAGAGCCAATGTACATTTTGTGAATACGTCTTTAGTACTTGTCGGAAATTTTATGATTACATAGCGTACATAATTGTACAGTTGGATTAGCAAACACTAAATTCCTTCTGACTGAAATTAAATACTTAATTAAATTCCATACCCATTTTTTATTATTATTTTATAGCAAGAACTAAGCTGGACTCTTTTTGACCCATATACATATTACAAATAGCATAAATTGGGAATAAATTTTATTATTAAAAATTTCCAATAAAGTATATCAAATAGAAACTACCTATCGCGAATCCATTACATTATTATAACTATAATATTATGTTACTTAATGTAGTTGTTCAATGCATTTGTACATTACCGCTCTAACAAGTACATATACATATTACAAAAGATGCACATACATATAAAACAATGCGCTGCGGAGAAACAAAAAATTATTTTTTCGAACTTAGGTACATATCAAAGCTTCACTTCCAAATGAAGGAGTGGTTATTTAAAAATGATATTTTGTGATTTATTAAATGTAGGTAGAAGACAAAAAAAAATGTTAAGTAAATATGTAGTTTGTTATTTTTGTTTAAAAATGCAAACACAACAATAAAAATTAAGTGTTTTCTAATGTGTACAATTTCATTTATCTCTTTATATTGATTACTTAAGAAATTTTTGGTTGTTTTTTATTTCACTTATATATTTTTTGTAAATGAGATAATATTTATTGTAAATAGTTGGTGTCTTATTTGGTATAATCAGAGATTAGATCTATGACTTAAAGTAAACATTAATTATATACAAGTCAAGTAATTTTAATTAAAGAAAGCTAAGGTAAGTGATAAAATACTATAAATTAAATATTGTGTATAATTATTTTATACGAACTACATACGGCGTACGAGTACCTTTAATGTTTTTTAATATTTTTCTTCGTAAGTAATAAGTCATTTTCTAACTACTTAAATATATTAAAATATAGTCTCAATTAAATTCAGACTCTAGATTAGAGTTTGTTAGTTTATTAATTTGGGTTAGTTGTGTTTGAGGTAAAGGATATACTAAATATTCATCATATGTATTCGGCATCAGTCATCCCAGGTCCCGGTCGAAATTGCATATTTTAAAATGAAATTTTTAAAAACAACATTTCTCAAAACTTCATATTTCAAAACTGCATAAGGTACAAAACGGCATAAAGTACAAAATTGCATTTTTCAAAACTTCATATTTCAAAATGGCATAAGGTACGAAAGAGCATATTTACAAAACGGCATTTTTCTAAACGACATTTTTCAAAACGGCATTTTTCAAAATTTAATTTTTCGAAACGACATAGGTACAAAAATTTAGGTGAAGGAGAATATATTATATGCATACTAAATCTTCAAATAATTTCTAATTTCCATGAAGGTAAATACCTTTCTTATAACATACCTATACTAAACCTTTTATATAAAACATGTAGAAGAAATTTGTCATAATCAGGTTTCATTTCATCAATTTTATTGTAAATTCAACCATACCATAGAAACATGTGAAATTTAATCTTAATCGACTAAGAAATAGTCAAGTTCCTTTTCATTTGGCTTTATTCTAGAATTTAATCCAAGAATCACAAATGTTCACAAATGTTCAAAAATTTCAGAAATTAATGAAAAGATAATTCTAGATTCATAATCGATTAAAATATTTCATTCTGTCTTGTGCAGTTTTAAAACTGTCGTTTTGAAAAATGCAGTTTTGAAAAATACCGTTTTAGGTACAAAACCTAAAGTTTTAAAAAATGCCATTCTGTATATCGATTTTATCTCGTGAGTTACTCATTTAAAATGAGTGAAGCAAAAAAAAATCGAAAACGTACACTACGCGTATAATACACAATTATGTCTTTGTACTTGTATATTTCTTTTGTTCATATTTGTGTCATTTGTATCAATGCCTTCTATACTACTGGCCTTTTACTACTCTCATTTTTCGCACATGACGTCAATGTAAGTCTATACCGAGACTGCGCAATAATAATTTTAGGATATTTACACTAACAAAGCAACTAGAGAAAGCAACAACAACGTCGACTTAGCGTGTCGTCATCATTTGGTGTAAGCGGCCAGTAGTTTAGAAGGCATTGTTTGTATGATGGACAGTATCAAGGTGGATTTACATATCCGACGATTTTTCTGTGCCGAACTTCACGTGACACATTCAACCAATCAGAAAGAACTTCTTCGTCGGATTTCCGGCACGGCGAAGACATGAACAAAATTTATCTTTCCGGCGCGACGTCACAGCACACATATACTACGTATAAATTAAGAATTCAATCCGGATTGAACCCGGATCGAAATTTCTATATATACGGGATCGAGTCATCTTCGCGTTAACTCGATTTGATCCACAAAATTTACAGAATCGAATTAACTCAATCCTTATTATATACGGAATCGAGTCGAGAAACAACAACAACAAATTGTTATAAAAATATTAATAATAAAACAACGTCGTTTTACCGCCTTGAAGTTATCCCATACTTTCATCCTACGATTTTTTAAAAAATACCACTAGCAGCACAAGTGTTAAAAACTCATCCCATTTTATATACATAATACGAACGTCTCATCCCACGTTTTTTTTCATACCATACTTTTTGATTTTCTCATCCCATACTTTTTGTTATTATTCAAAGTAACGTTTTACTGAGCTTCGACATTCTACGAATTTAAACAACGAAAATTAGTCTGGGATGGGTACTTCTATTAAAAGGTCCACCGATTTGTCAATGCCGATAGTTTCTGTATGCTGTTGGCCAAATTATGACGGAACATAAAGTTCCGCCGATAGTGGGAATTCCAGTGGGAATTCATTTTATAATTTAAAAAATTGGCGGACCTTTTAAACCCCAAGGCTGTAGAATTTTTTTACTTTTGAACAGAACCGATACATTTCCCGTGTCACGTATATTCGAATAACGGGAATTCCCACGATCGGCGGAACTTTATGTTCCGTCATAATTTGGCCAACAGCGTACAGAAACTATCGGCATTGACAAATCGGTCAAAGACTAATTTTCGTTGTTTAAATTCGTAGAATGTCGAAGCTCAGTAAAACGTTACTTTGAATAATAACAAAAAGTATGGGATGAGAAAATCAAAAAGTATGGTATGAAAAAAATCGTGGGATGAGACGTTCGTATTATGTATATAAAAAATAAAAAGTATGGGATGAGTTTTTAACACTTGTGCTGCTAGTGGTATTTTTTAAAAAATCGTGTGATGAAAGTATGGGATAACTTCAAGGCGGTGTCGTTTTAGAAAAAAAAAATTGACGTTTATCTCAACTCGGTTTCGATCCGATCCCAACATAATCCGCCAATACATACGCTAGAAAAAAAAATTCAGTTTCAATCCAAAGTTAGCTCGAATCCCTAATATATACGTAGTAATAGATAAAAAAAAAATCTTCTGTTTTTTTTATTTTTTCTACGATTTGACATTCAGCTATGCTGTTACACACAATTTTGGTTTCTGGATTCAAACTACTGCGCAAAAGATTTTAATTTTTAATGTAAACCCTTATTTTAAATTAAATCATTAAATTTTCTTGTCTTGTTTTATTCTGTTCTCTCGAAAATAAAATTTAAACAAAAAACTACATCTCAAAAATGTCCGTACATTTTTTTATTTTCATTTCAAATTTTTTCATTTCGGATTCACGGACAAAATTTTTACGTCGCAGCTGCGTAATAAAATTTTTGTCCGTGAATCCGAAATGAAAAAAATTGAAATGAAAATAAAAAAATTTAAGGATATTTTTGAGATGTAAATTTTTGTTTAAGTTTTATTTTCGAGAGAAAAGAATAAAACAAGACAAAAAATTTAATGATTTAATTTAAAATAATGGTTTAAATTAAAAAATTAAAATCTATTGCGCAGTAGTTTCAATCCAGAACAAAAATGATGAATTCATCATTTTTGTCCAGAAACCAAAATTGTGTGTAGCATAGCTGATTGTGTGCAAAATATTGTTTATGTATGTATGTGTGAAAAAAATTCGTCGAATATGTAAATCAACGATAATATAGCGTTCGCCGAATTTTCTGCGGCAAGCAGCTTATCCGGCGCCGAAGGGAAATTTTCTACTGAAGCCATTATTCGGTGGTGTCGCTACTAATCAAAAAAAATAAATTGTAAACTTCATGCAGTCGAATGACACTTCTACTTTTGTGTTTATGTTGTTTGAAAAAAAAATTGCAAACATGTTAAAACTCAAACAAATTGCGAAATAAATAATAAATTAGATAAATTTAACAAAAATGTTTTATTAATATTTAGTTGTTCACAATAGTAAATATAGTGAATAAGTTTTTAACTTTAAAATTTGAGTGCTGTGCCTGTGTGATACTTATAAATATAATGATTACTCCAACGAAACCGTCTCGAACGTCATTAATATTCAAAACACCGTGGCCCACAGTTGTAAATGTTAGATTTGATCGTGAATTTCATTAAATGTCCTAATTTGTTTTTTTTTTTTCCGCTATTTGCCGTAGGCACTTGGCGAAAAACACACTTATACTTAATAAACACATTTTTATTAATCACTTGTTTTTGTTTCGCAGAATATTTTTCAAAAAGTTTAACCGAGTGATTTTTTAAACTTTTTGAAAAATATTCTGCGAAACAAAAGCAAGTGATTAATAAAAATGTGTTTATTAAGTCTAATTTGTTTTGTGGTTCTTTTGTAGAATGACGATGAAGATGAAAGACGACAAAGTAAATCGGTGTAAAATTTATGGTTACCGGGTCGATATCGTCCACAACGAAGTGATTTGAATGTCTGGTGGTTTATTCCGTATGAATGTCGGCGGTAAAGGAAATGAGGATGAATGGGAACCGAAACGGATAGTTTAATTGCTGAGCGTAGTAATGATGTGCAGGATCCAAAAGCAAGGGCCAAGGCTAAAGAAAAAAAGCGACGTCTACAAAGTTCAACCGTAACAAAATGTAAAGGAATGATAAATTGTAAACTAGATACGGTATCTTTCTTGGATCCCGTATTTGCCGATATAAAATCGAATTTAAGCGATATGAATAGTTCGAATCGAGCTTTTCTAAGTACGCTGGAATCGAATAACTCGGAAATTTTATTTGATTACGATAATCCGTACTGGGATAATACACCAAATGAATTTATACTCAATGAGGACACCCGTTGAAAAAGAAATTTTCTTTTTATGAATTACAAAAAGCTAGTCGGTCCGTTAAAATTAGGACAATATTTACGGAATACAATATTAGTTATATTTATGCCATGCGACATGAATAAGTACGTATTTGGCTGGAACCATCCAAGTAAGAATCGCTCTATAACGATCTTTTTAATTTCAAAATGCTGCAATCAACCGCAGGTGATAGTAATATAAATATAGATGACAGCGATAGTGATAATGGATTTATGGGTGTGAAAATGTCGAAACGGTGTTGTGCCCATTCATGTTATAATTCGCAACTTAAAAACCGTATGGTCCATTATTTCGAATTTCCTAAGAATGGGGATTAGTAAGTTCCATTGAATTATTTCGATCCTGCAGGTAGGTAGAGGATTTTAACCCAATGTACTATTCTTTTCTAGCGCTCAGAAATGGGCAGTCTAGGTCCGCCACTTGAAAACAATGCGGCCCGCTACTGTACGAATCCCAACAATATTTGTTTCAAATATTGAACAGTTTATGCCCGGAGGAGATAAGCGATTCCTCGACCCAGTTACGATAAATCACAGACGGATGATGATATCACCTTGAGCAAAATGCCTTCAATAAGTGTGCTTAAGAGACAGCACACGAAGAACCAATAACAACAAATTTATGTGACAGTCCATCTCCTGAATGGAACCTACTATCTAGAAGAATATGATTTACCACAAACTAAACAGTCGCGAAATGTTGAATCTCCACTTTTAACGTCCGAACCGGATGACGAACTCGAAGAGCGCCTTGAAGAAGATAAAGATCCACCATATGAAAAACTCACATGCTCCGATAAGTATTTTATAAAAGACAAAGGTTCCCAAACTTCAACCAAAGCCGAATATTTTCTGGATGAACAAGACGTAATTGATCAGTTTCTATGTCATCTATGTGCCAATGAATTTTTCGGAGAGCAATTACTATTTTTCCACGAAGATGCTCACATGATCGAACTAATAAATAGTGTGTTACCGCGATCCGCAGTCCCGTCCGACGATTACTTACCACAACAAATATGTACCATGCCTAAAAAGAGTTCATCAATGCGCGAAACAATGAACGATTTCGACGCGGTTCAAGAAAAACTAATGAACAGTTGAAATCGTGTTTTTTAATTTAATAAATTTTCTTATCAACATACAAAATATTTTTGATTTATAAACATAATTTATTAAAGTTTTTCTTATTTTTCACGATTTTATTATGCATTTTAAATCTATAGATACATGTTATGAAATTGGACGACTGTCCGCTAACACAAGAACTGTACAAAAATTGAAAATTTTTTAATGCTTATAATTTTACAGTGATATAAATTTAAATTAAATTAGGCAATTAAAATTGTTTATAGGGAAAATTATTTATCCTTTTTCTTCAAGACTTTTTTTTCTTCTTTTTCATTAAGACCCACGCTCTTCTTTTGCTCCACTGATTGGCCCAAATTCATAACCGCCACGTCCATCGAACTGTTAAAAAGTAATCATGGTGTTTCATAGTGATTTACGATGGGATACGGTGAATAATGTGATTCCTGATTTTCGGCAGTCTTGCTACATGCATCCTTTGACATCAACCGAATTGGCGCTCGTACATTCGTCCAAAATTGCAATTTGTGGATTGTGATAACACATCGATAGCGTTTAGATCACGTCCCGATTTTCTAGATACGATAATTGTACAATTTCCAGAAATCGGTCGTTATTGGTCCGACCCCTCACGATGTGCAACATTACATCGTACGTATGCGGTTAAATAATTTGATCACGTAGCGTACTTAAATTTTAATAAAAATTAAATTATATTATAAATTTATTTTTTTTTTTTTTTATAGTTTTTTTTAAAACGCAAAATCATTTTTTACTTCACAAAACAAAACAAAATTGACATACGTCAAAATTTGAAGTTTTATTTGATTTAAGGGTTGTACAAAACAAGGGAAATTTAAGGTTTCCTCCTGAAATGGATAGTGCTTCCGATAGCGGCTCCCAATAAATAGGTAGAGCAAGATATTTTTTTATCGATTTTTAAGTAAAAAGTTGAATGAAAAATCTTAGTTTACAGTTAAACAAATTAATTATGCCGTTTTGAGAAATGCAATTTTAAAATATGCAGTTATGAACGGATCCCGTCATAATAGACTGGTTAGGTTATTTAATTCACATCTACGCATCTCATCATATGCTGTTTGTAACCTTATTTTGCCCTTTCTTCCCACCCACACCATCTGACCGAGGGACTTCACGTTCGTAGTGACTCGACAGCATTATCATACATAATATGATGACCTAAATATTCCATTGATGTTATAAAAAAAATTAAAATAAAATTCGGTATTGTCATTCAGCTACCTATATTTAAATTCATCCGACTAAAAGGAGGGTTAATGTATATCTAACATTCACCACTAAAACATAACCTGAATTCAATCAGAAAGATCGTCGAAAATCAACATTCCATAGAAAAAAGGCTTCGGATGGTTAACATATTTGATTGTATTGAGTTTATCCTCAATATCCTAATCAATTAAAAGTTGCCAAAGTTGTCCCAGTTTTCAAAAGTTGTGAGAAATTCTCGATTCAGGAGTTTCTTAAAGGAATCGAACTTTTTCTACGCATATCAGTATGGATTTAGAGAAGGTGCAGGTACTGATGTGGCTCTTGTTGAAATGACAAACATGATTTACAATGCTTTGGATCGAAAGAAGCTTTTGATCTAAAAAAAGCTTTTGATACTATTGATCACAAGCTACTGCTCGATAAATTATACGGTTATGGATTTCGTGGGGTAACCCATAAAAGTTACTTAAATAATCGTCTGCAATATGTTATGATTAATGGAACGAGCAGTAATATTTTTACTGTGAAAGTGGGATTCCTCAAGGCAGTGTAATGGGACCATTACAGTTCCTGATATTTATGAATGACATCTCGAATTTGCCTTTGATTGGCAAAATTCAAATTTTTGCAGACGATACTGCAATATTTTATGAAAACAAAAATCTCTTCTACAATACAGAATAGCATAAAGCATAATATGAACATCTTTGTGGAATACTTCAAATCGAACGTGATCTTATTGAATTTAAATAAAACAAAATTTGTAATCTTTAATTCACCACAAAAAATTTCAATTGACTTGCCATATCTTAATATAAATAACATTGTAGGTGACAGAGTTGAAAATTTCAAGTACTTAGGAGTAACTTTTGATATGCACATGTCTTGGGTTGAACACGGTAAATCCGTCTGTAGTAAAATGGCTCCGTTAGTAGGATTGGTAAGGAAATTCTCATATTTTGTGCTTAGTTGTGTATTAAGACCGATGTACACTGCATTTATTCATTGCAGAATTCTTTATGGAATTATTGGTTACGGAACGGCAAGTCGGACTAAATTAAAACCTCTCCAAATCGTGCAAAACAAAAGTGTAAAAGTTATCTTGAAGCTCCTTTTACGATTTTCATCATTGAATTTATATGTGGATCCAAAGGAATTTTACTGTTGGGTGAGTTGTATGATTATCAAGTTTCATTATATGTACAGGACATTAAATGTTTCTTCTACCTTATCTAATTTAGAATTTAGTAATAGTAACCATAAATATGGAACCAGATATGCTGATAACATATCATGCGGATCTATTACAAACGAACTTGGACGCAGATCAATCCGAGTTTCTGGTCACTCTATTTACAACAAATTACCTGAATCATTGAAAACCGTAATGAATATTCATCAATTCAAGCAACAATTAAAGATCTACTATAGAGAATTGGTAAATACATAATTACATTTCTTAAATTTTATATCTTTGATATGCTTATTACTGCCACATGTATGAAAAATATGATTATTATAATGTTAATTTCCCTTTAAAGGACAGATAATCCATTGGGGAATTGTAATATTTATTTATTGTAAATTTTATTGTAACAATAAATTAATTTGAAATTAATAATTTAAAAAAATAAAAAAAAACGTATAAGTAAATAAATAGACCCCTGATCAAGAATGTTGCAATCACAATTTTTCCTTACCTTCTGGTAAGTTCAAAAAATAATAAATAATAATTCTTTAAAGTCAGGGCTTTTGACAAAATTTCAATTTATAGAATTGTTTAAAGTGAAGAACAAATTTAATTTAGCAACACAAAACATTCTAGAAATATCGCGAGCCTAGAACGCTTAGAAGTCATTTAATTAAAAAAAGTCCGATCAGTTCTCGAATATATTTATTATCGAATGTAATACAAAAGAGGAACAAGGCTCATATATATATATATATATATATATATATATATATATATATATATATATATATATATATATATATATATATATATATATATATATATATATATATATATATATATATATATATATATATATATATATATATATATATATATATATATATATATATATATATATATATATATATATATATATATATATATATATATATATATATATATATATATATATATATATATATATATATATATATATATATAACGGGTGATTTTTTTGTGGTTAGGATTTTCATGCATTAGTATTTGACAGATCACGCGGGATTTCAGACAAGGTGTCAAAGAGAAAGATGCTCAGTATGCTTTGACATTTCATAATGAATAGACTTACTAACGAGCAACGCTTGCAAATAAGGGCCCTAGAAAAGTTGGCAGAAAATCCGCTTTTTTATCGACAAATTTTGTTCAGCGATGAGGCTCATTTCTAGTTGAATGGCTACGTAAATAAGCAAAATTGCCGCATTTGGAGTGAAGAGCAACCAGAAGCCGTTCAAGAACTGCCCATGCATCCCGAAAAATGCACTGTTTGGTGTGGTTTGTACGCTGGTGGAATCATTGGACCGTATTTTTTCAAAGATGCTGTTGGACGCAACGTTACGGTGAATGGCGATCGCTATCGTTCGATGCTAACAAACTTTTTGTTGCCAAAAATGGAAGAACTGAATTTAGTTGACATGTGGTTTCAACAAGATGGCGCTACATGCCACACAGCTCGCGATTCTATGGCCATTTTGAGGGAAAACTTCGGAGAACAATTCATCTCAAGAAATGGCCCGGTAAGTTGGCCACCAAGATCATGCGATTTGACGCCTTTAGACTATTTTTGTGGGGCTACGTCAAGTCTAAAGTCTACAGAAATAAGCCAGCAACTATTCCAGTTTTGGAAGACAACATTTCCGAAGAAATTCGGGCTATTCCGGCCGAAATGCTCGAAAAAGTTGCCCAAAATTGGACTTTCCGAATGGACCACCTAAGACGCAGCCGCGGTCAACAATTAAATGAAATTATCTTCAAAAAGTAAATGTCATGGACCAATCTAACGTTTCAAATAAAGAACCGATGAGATTTTGCAAATTTTATGCGTTTTTTTTTAAAAAAAGTTCTCAAGCTCTTAAAAAATCACCCTTTATATATATATATACATATATATATATATATATATATATATATATATATATATATATATATATATATATATATATATATATATATATATATATATATATATATATATATATATATATATATATATATATATATATATATATATATATATATATATATATATATATATATATATATATATATATATATATATATATATATATATATATATATATATATATATATATATATATATATATATATATATATATATATATATATATATATATATATATATATATATATATATATATATATATATATATATATATATATATATATATATATATATATATATATATATATATATATATATATATATATATATATATATATATATATATATATATATATATATATATATATATATATATATATATATATATATATATATATATATATATATATATATATATATATATATATATATATATATATATATATATATATATATATATATATATATATATATATATATATATATATATATATATATATATATATATATATATATATATATATATATATATATATATATATATATATATATATATATATATATATATATATATATATATATATATATATATATATATATATATATATATATATATATATATATATATATATATATATATATATATATATATATATATATATATATATATATATATATATATATATATATATATATATATATATATATATATATATATATATATATATATATATATATATATATATATATATATATATATATATATATATATATATATATATATATATATATATATATATATATATATATATATATATATATATATATATATATATATATATATATATATATATATATATATATATATATATATATATATATATATATATATATATATATATATATATATATATATATATATATATATATATATATATATATATATATATATATATATATATATATATATATATATATATATATATATATATATATATATATATATATATATATATATATATATATATATATATATATATATATATATATATATATATATATATATATATATATATATATATATATATATATATATATATATATATATATATATATATATATATATATATATTATATATATATATATATATATATATATATATATATATATATATATATATATATATATATATATATATATATATATATATATATATATATATATATATATATATATATATATATATATATATATATATATATATATATATATATATATATATATATATATATATATATATATATATATATATATATATATATATATATATATATATATATATATATATATATATATATATATATATATTATATATATATATATATATATATATATATATATATATATATATATATATATATATATATATATATATATATATATATATATATATATATATATATATATATATATATATATATATATATATATATATATATATATATATATATATATATATATATATATATATATATATATATATATATATATATATATATATATATATATATATATATATATATATATATATATATATATATTATATATATATATATATATATATATATATATATATA
>CAKOBK010000847.1:0-40005 GCA_932526605.1 Nephrotoma flavescens
TATATATATATATATATATATATATATATATATATATATATATATATATATATATATATATATATATATATATATATATATATATATATATATATATATATATATATATATATATATATTGCAAATTCAACATAATATTTATGCAACGGTTAATGCAAAACTATTAATCGGCCGCAATTAGGCAAACAACGAATGTTTTCCCGCCAATACTTAAATCTTATTGAGTGAATCATCGCTGTGAAAAAAATAAATTTATAAAAAAATCAAAAAACCAATATCATCTGTAACTTTGAAAACAAACAAAAGTGACGTCAATTTGAGGAATTCCCCCGTCTACCACATTAATGAGATCAACGAACTTTGTTGCAACGGGATTTTCGACTGACCTACCTCAACAATACAATTATTACACCGCATGGAGGACAAACACACAATTTGATTGAAGGTACAACGATTACCCCGTGGTATAGGTAAAGAAAAAGTTTTTTTGTATTTCATAATTATTAATTAAATTTGATCGCTACATTAGTAGAATTTTTTTTTGCATTAATATTAATGGATATTACAATAATTTTTTTTTTTGAATATATTAGTAATCCTCCATACAATTGCCTTCATAATAAGTTTAATAAAGTCTAATTTAATAATAATTCCTATAAATACAGTTGCTACATGTTATCTTTGCTAATGTAAGGTAGGCACAATCACAATATAAGAACCTTAGCTGATATCGGTCTGCAATAGGGCTCCTTTCACTAGCTATTTGTTGTTTTTGGTTTTCTGTTTTTTATTGAAACGTGAGTGTCGTGTTAATTATGGCACATTAAATTAAATAATTGTGGTGATGTGAGAGTGTGGCAATGGATAGTGATCAAAGATCAGGGAACTGATAATATAAATTATAAATTATATGCAACAATTCAACTAGTACTTTTGGCAATGAACCCCCATTCGACGAGTACACCCGGAAATGCCTGATCGGCCAAAAGGAAGAATTGTTACAAGGCGGTTAAACGAGTTCTTATGGAGCGTTACGCCATATCCGAGGAGCGTAAATTGGAGACTATCCTCAGCAAAGTGGAGATTGGTGATCAGTGTCCTTCCGATTTCCTACATTAAATTCAATCGCTGGCAGACCGGGAATTTTCGCCCAAAATCATTAAACAGCTATGGATCAGGCAATTACCTGATTTCATACAAGCAGCGCTAGTTCCACAGCAAGATAAGCAAGAGGAAGCTCTTGCTTGCATAGCAGATAAATTACACCGAATTAGTTTGCAGTAAACAAAATCGTGTAAATGCATTATAGCAAAATACTTTTCAGCAACCAACGGACAAACATTGTTCCAATAGCACAAATTTGGAACAAACCCTTAGTAAAGTTGTGGCGTTTTCACACCTTGTATATCGAAATTCATTATAAAAATTTATTTAAATTTTCTAGCACCCGAATGGTTAGTTGGGTATAAACCAACTTTTTGTAAAACTATTCTATTCTTAGAAGCCTAGAAAAAAATAACAAAAAAAGGTTTGAGGAGTTCAAATTTTTTCTTAAAGAATAAACAATAAAAAAATAGAAAAATAGAAAATATAAAAACATAATTTGTATATTATTTAAAAAATATTAGTGGTTCGTATTGTTAATAATAAGCTTGGTGGAGCTATAAACTACCATAATTGGTGAACCCGACGTGATCGTGGAGCAGTCAGCAAATTTGTCAACGTTCACAAATTTTAAATTACGGCTGCTTACATTTATTATCAAACTTATCAACGACCACTAATTGTTTGAATGGAAATTACGGCCGCTTACAATTATTCTACAACGGCCACTAATAGCAATATTTTAATGCTGCTTTTAATGAAATAATCATCAGTTAGACTTCATCAATACTTGGTCAATTTGGAGCGCTGACAGCTAGCTATATCATAATATTTATCAGCGAATGGTCATTATCAACTTAATTTCAAGCACGGACAGCTGTATATACCTGGACCTGGTTGTATTAAGGGTCAATTGTTCATCATTAAGAATAAAATAAAAAAAACTGTAAGTACCCAACTAATCATTTTTGGTGCTAAAATTAATAAATTATTTCTTTTCGAAAATAAATTCATATTTGTTTCTTTTTCAATTATTTTCGTTTATTAAAATGTGTTTCGCTTTTGCTTTTTCGTTGTTTGTTTTCGCGTTTTCGGTATTTTTTCTGATTTTTTCTTTTTTGTTTCGGCGTATTGTTCAAGATGTGAATGATCCACCTTATTCCCTACCAGTGACGATTGAGTCAGACTCGGCAGCGGCATCAAGCAGTGGTTCAACAAGGGAGTCTAGCATCACGTTGACTCCTATTGAGCTGGCTGGTCTTATTAATGATGCCGTTGTCAGGGCTGTCTCACATTTAAATATTAATTCAAATGGAATTCCAGAGACTTCGCGTGCGAATGTAAATTTTTCTGCCGGTGCTGGACTTGTTGCTCGAGTGGCTTTCAAACCTCCACAGCCATTGCACTCGCAAAATCCAATAGTGTGGTTTGAGATTCTTGAGCAGCAGTTCGCATTGGCAGAGATTACGGTTGAGTCCACGAAATATGCTCATGCGGTAGGAGCTCTGGATGCACGACTACACGACACGTTTGCTTATATTATAACAAGCCCGAAGGGTAACACTCCTTATTCTTCGTTTAAGGCAGAAGTGATTCGGGTACTTGGCGAATCAGAAAAAACGAAACTCAATAATCTGATGCATGGCTTGACTCTTGGAGACAGGAAGCCGTCACAATTATTGAGTCTTATGAAATTAAGTGCTGGTGACAAGTTTAATGAGGCAACACTTCGTCAATTCTGGATGAAGAGGTTGCATCAGACAGTGCAAATGGTGCTTACACCATTTGAAAATGACGTCCTTGCTGAACGGGCTGACAACGTGCATGAGACGATGACTCAGGCACAAATAAATTCCATTGAAACATATGCATCTTGTTCTTCCGGTCAAAATTTAGCTTTCTCTATTGATAATAAACTTTCGGAATTTAAAAAAACATTATTATCGGAGATTTCGGAAATTTTTAGTCGAAATTCTAGATCACGATCTAAATCCAATTCACGCGGTCCTAATTTTTCACAGTCAAATTCAGGCAATAATTATTATCGTAATAACTCTCCAAATTTTCGAAAATCATTCAATCCTTTTTACGGTAATCCTTCGGCTGAGAATAATTTTATTTGTTTTTATCATCATCATTTCGGCACAAAAGCATTAAAATGTAAACCAAATTGTAAATTTGTATCATATAACTCCGATAATAATGTTTCAAAAAAATAAATAGTCATTCACAATTGGCGGTGTGTATGACGATTCTAAAACTAGCCGCCTTTTAATTTACGAAATTTTTCTTCAAACACATTTTTTAATAGATACAGGTGCAGATGTCTCGGTTTTGCCAGCCCGTTTTGTTCGGAATCCAAGGGTTGACCCATCATTCAGATTGTTTGCAGCAAATGGTTCTTCGGTAAATGCTTACGGGACTAAATTCTTAAAACTTGACATCGGACTGCGCCGCGAATTCTCCTGGGAATTCATAGTTGCTGAGGATCGACAAGTCAGCAATGGACCCAGGAGTTTTCAACGTAATATCTAAATTTTTAACGGTCATTCACGGTAATATTGATATTGACAATACTAGACATAGTGTGACTCACAAAATTGAGACGAACGGACTACCGGTTGCATGCAAACCACGACGACTAGCACCGGACAAATTCATCATCGCGAAGACAGAATTCGAAAATATGATGAAACTCGGGATTTGCCGACCTAGTAGCAGCCCTTGGTCCAGTCCGTTACATTTGGTACCTAAAAAGAATGGGTCTTGGAGACCTTGTGAAGACTTTCGGGCACTGAATAAAGTCACGATTCCGGACAGGTATCCGATTCCACATATCCAAGATTTTACACAACGACTCGAGGGCTGCACTATATTCACAACGATAGATCTTATCCAGGCTTACCACCAAATTCCTATTGAACCGACGGACATTCCAAAGACAGCAATTTCGACACCTTTCGGACTATTTGAATTTTGTAGAATGACTTTCGGCCTTAGGAATGCAGCACAATCGTTCCAACGTCTTATGCATTCAGTACTACGCGGACTTGACTTCTGCTTTGTATATTTGGACGATGTGCTCATTGCCTCTCGAAATTATGACGAACATCTAGGACATATTAAAATCATTTTTTCTAAATTAGAAGAACATGGACTTGTGGTTAATGTGGACAAATGCGTTTTCGCTAAAACTGAAATTATCTTTTTAGGCCATTTGGTAACTGGACAAGGTATATTACCGTCGCATGAACGGGTTCAAGTCATCAAAAATTTCGAACGACCACAGACTGTAAAACAACTGAAACGCTTTTTAGGTGTGATTAACTTTTATCGACGCTTCATTCCAGGTGCCGCTGCTGACCAGGAATTGTTGAACGATTACCTAAAAGGCTATACCAAAAACAGTCGAGTTCCAATTCAATGGTCAACGGTGGCTATCGAAGCGTTCGATAACTGCAAAATTAAACTTACGAACGCGACTTTACTTATTCATCCATCATCATCAGCACCTCTGGCCATCATGGTTGACGCTTCCGATACTGCAATCGTTCAGCAGTTTGTATCCAATTCTTGGCAACCACTCGGTTTCTTTTCAGTACGTCTCAGTGATACGCAAAAAAGATACAGTGCTTATGATCGAGAACTTCTCGCGGCTTATTCGGGGATTAAACATTTTCGATATCTTCTCGAAGGTCGTTTATTCACGCTGTATACCGATCATAAGCCACTTGTCTACGCTTTTAATCAGAATCCGGAAAAAGCATCTCCTCGTCAATTTAGACACCTAGATTTCATTGGTCAATTCACTACCGATATTCAGCACATCTCTGGTCTGGATAACGTTGTCGCAGATACTCTTTAACGCATTAATCAAATTTCTATTCCCGAAAGTATTGATTATGCTATCATCGCAGATGCTCAGACCAATGACGAGGAACTTCAAGAAATTTTAAGGAGTAATTCTGTTTTCAAATTTGAGAAATTTCCTGTTTCTTTCAATTCAAAAAATTAATTTATTGCGATATTTCTACTACTACACCTAGGCCATTCATTCCCTTTAATTTCCGAAAACAAGTTTTCGAGGCTTTTCATAATCTTTCTCATCCTGGCATCAAAGCATCCGTAAAACTTTTGACTCAGAATGTAATCTGGTCATCAATTAAAAAAGACGTTCAGAAGATGGCTCACAGTTGTGTAGCTTGCCAAAAGGCTAAAATCTCTCGACATACAAAATCTCCACTTGGAAACTATAAATTAACTTCTCAACCCTTTTCCACTATTCACCTCGATATTATTGGTCCTTTACCAGTTTCTGATAATCAGCGGTATTGCGTTACACTGATTGATAGATACACTCGCTGGGCCGAGGCCGTTCCAGTTCCAGATATTACTGCTGCAACTGTTGCTTTCGCTGTCTACTCTCATTGGATAGCTCGTTTTGGTGTGCCAGAGTTCATTGTCACGGACCAAGGCATGCAATTCGAATCACAACTTTTTCACGAACTGGCTAACTTACTTGGTTTTGGGCGCAGGAGAACAACTAGCTACAATCCCAAATGTAATGGCATGATCGAGAGATGGCATAGAGTCATCAAATGTCTGTCGAAAAAAAATGTGTCGAGTGCTCAGTGATAATTGTTGACGAATGGTTTCTTTCATGCAAGGGATTTTTGTGCGACAAAGTCATTAGTTACACGTGCGCTACATCTAAAGCGAAAAAACTAATGACCAAATTTCCCAGTGAGGTGAAGAAGGCGATGAAATTCATATTTGATGGATTGCCAGGTTTAACTTGGTTTTGCCCAGAATGCATAACTAACATGAAGTTGCATTCAAACTCGCTCGTCGTCTCAAAAATTGCGCAACATAGTAACGAAGAAAAATTCGAAAACTTTCTAAAAATTAAAATGAAACTGGATAACGCAGTGTGTATTAAAATTTCCCGCAACCAAGAAAACAGTTATATGTATGACTATGCATCATTCCGTGTTAGTTTGCCAGCAAATCAATTTTTGACTGCATTACATTCAACGTTGTGGCCTTCTGGACTACTGGTGAAAGAATTCGAATGGAAACGACGGCGCCATAATTCTCGACTTGGAAGCCCAATCAACAACCATCCTGAAAATGAACTTAAGTTTCCAAATAATCAATCGGATTTTCGCATTTCAATAAACAACAACCAAATAACCTAAAAACCTCCAAACCAAGCAACTCAGCCTGCAACTTCAATGGCGATTTTAATATACGTACTATGGATGAGGTTGATGATGTCAATGCTGACTTGATGAATTTTTCACGCTATGAAAACCTCGTCAAGACAGCGAGAGTTAAAACCATCAAAATGAGAGATGCCGTGTGCGATTCAAATGGAGGCTTATTTTATTTTTCATCTTCTGAAAACTACTCAAAGACTCCAAGCTTGAGTAATAAGTGCACATCTAAACACTGCGAAACTCAAACTGATATTGACATCAAATCAACTAACAACAAATCAATCATCTCCCCATTTAAACTTAAGCTTATGTTAACAAGAAGCATAAGTAACAACCACCATGAAGATTATATAAACGAGTTTGTTACAGATATCCCATCTCAAAAATTCCTGCATGCTGATCCACAGATTTCAACCTGGCTAAATGGCAAACACTTAATAAAATCGTCTATTTTTATTTGTGTTGCTTTTGAAGAAAAATTAGAAAATTGCAATCTTAAAAAATATTTATCCCGAAATGGACTTATACTACATAACTTCTACATTAAATCAGTTAATGAAGTTACAAAAGTTTATAAAATTGGAGGTAACTACGTTATTGTGGTTACTCATCAATCAAAAACTGATTGCAGTGATCTAATCTACGCTTTAGAAACTCTAACCTCCTACTTGCAACAGCGAAAAAATGAGCCTTTCATAATTACCTTGGATGTTAGCCACCATGTCAACAAGCTTTTGTCAGTGTTGGATTATGTTACAAACTCACCATTTAACAACATCAAATGGATTTTAAATATTCCTTTCAATATGTCACTTCAATATGAGAGAATGTTATCTTCCCGTTGGATTACCGGTGATCCCTCGAAGTTCTCATATGGAAACAGTACGGATTTTCCATCTACATCTCCGACTTCTCACAAGGTGTTGTCTGCAGAGTCCAGCTACAAAAAGTCGATCATGGAAATAATGTTTTACATGAAACACTCAAACAGCCTAATAAAGAGCCACTTAAAGGATCACTACATTAAGAACATAAATCTACTGCCTTTCTCTGCTTCTTCCTTAAAACAATTAAACATATTTGTATTTGACAACGCTACCAAACAATATCTTCAAGAACCGACCACAAAACATCAGTTTGGCTTCGATGGGAATAATCTGGTGCAACGGTGTGAAGACACAAACACATTTATTAGCCCTAACAGATATAGTTTTTGTTCATCGGGTACGGTAATTATGTTAGATCATCAGACTTACAACTCATTAAACAATATCTACCTTAAAACAAACATAAAGATGCCGGACATTACAAATATTCAAGGTGTACCTGGATGTGGTAAATCAACCTGGATTATAAACAACCATAATCTGGGCACTGATCTTGTTCTATGTGCTACAAAAGAAGGACTTGCTGATATTAAATTAAAGGTAACATCTCGTTGCGAGCACGAAAACAGTGTTTTTAATAACATTAAATTAAACTACAAAACGATTGCCTCGTATCTAATAAATGGTAACCGGACCTACGATACAGTTTTTATCGATGAGTACATGATGGTGCATGCTGGATATATAGGACTTGTAGTTATCAAAAGTAAATGTTCTAAATTATATCTTCTGGGTGATAAAAACCAAATACCATATATTGACAGATTACATCATGTCAATATGCAATTTTCCGATGCAAGTGCTTTCGTAACAAAGACTGAATACTTGAATGTAACGTATAGATGTCCAGCTGATGTTACTTCTGCTCTCAAAGAATACTACCCTAACATCACTAGTATGAACACAGTTGAAACTTCTACCGAATTTATAAACCTGCCACCAACGTTAGCGTCATTACCTGTGTTAGAGAACGCTTTCTATCTAACTTTTACCAGAGCTGATAAACAACTAATCTCCCAGCTTAAGATACCAGAAACCAGTAAAGTCTTGACTATCCATGAAGCACAAGGTTTAACCTCATCTAATGTAATATGTATAAGAACCAATTCTCAACCGCTTGAGCTGTTCAATAGTGTACCGCATGCCATAGTTGCAATTTCTAGACACACACAATCGTTTAAATATTTTTCTCCGGTGGCTAATGATAGACTACACTCACTTTTAATGAAAGCTCGAACTTATACTATTACTCAAAAGGTAATTCAACCCATAAAGTACAAGAAAAGATTGGTCTACGAAAAATGTGCAATTTACTATCAAAACGTGAACAAAATGGCATCAAAAGCATCCAAATTCTACAACTTCGTTTTAAAATCAAACTACCTCATTTATGTAATTTGTGAAACTTCATTAAAACCCGGCATTAGGAGCAGCGAATTTTTTGGTCATGATTACGTTGTTTATAGATGCGATCGGTCTCCTGAAACTAGTTCAAAGAAATCGGGTGGTGGCGTACTGATAGCAGTACATTCTAAACTCTGGAATGCTCCAGTAACTTTAGCGCCATCGAGAGTTGAACAAATTGGTGTAAAAATCAAAATCAACCAAACCAATCTAATCATCTACGCAGCATATATACCACCTCAATCAAATAGTGATCATTATGCAACTTGCATCGATGCGATTGATGAAGTTATTAATACAACGAACTCGTCAGATTTAGTTCTTGTGCTTGGTGATTTTAATCTACCAAATATAACATGGAATTTGGACCCGGAACTTAACTGTATTTTACCATGCAATATAACAACAGATGCGGAATCTTTATTTGTGGATGCCATGCTTGGTTATAATTTGAACCAAATAAACACAATTGCTAATAATCGTGATAGATTATTGGACCTAGTCTTCAGCAACGACATTGACACCTTTAAAATTTCTGAATCCCTACTACCTTTCGTCATAAATGATGTCAATCACAAATCTTTGGATATTGCATTTGACTTAACTAAAATGGCGAGATCAGAACACCTACAACCAATCAAATACAACTTTAAAAAAACTAACCGCGTGGGGCTACAAAGTTACCTTGAATCCATCAACTGGCAAATAACTCTCAATTCCAACGAGATTAACGAAAATGTGGACAAATTTAATGACATTATGCTTCAAGGCTTCGAACTTTATGTACCTATGTGCTGTAAACCACAAAATTCTCATCCCCACTGGTTCGATGATAGACTAGTTAACTTAAAAAATCGGAAGTCGAAAGCGTACGCCAAAATGTTAAAAAGCGGGTTAGAAGCGGACAAAACTATGTTTCTACAACATAGTAACGAATTTCAAATCAAAATACATGTCGTATCTTGATCAAATTCAAGACAAAATCAAAGTAAATCCAAAACAATTTTGGAAATACTTTAGAAATAAACGCGAAATTGAAGGATACCCTGCTAATATGACCTACAACAATACCAGCTCTTCAAACGCAAAAGATATAGCTGACATGTTCGCGTCGTTCTTTCAATCAGTCTATAGACCAAGCGTTACTAGTGGATTGTACGAACAACCCAGCAACAACAACACATCAATAACTCCTCCTATTATTTTTGAGGACAACATTTTATCGGCTTTAAGGGGGTTTGGAGATGGTTGCGGTCTTGACGATATACCCTCTTCTATTCTGAAGGAGTACGCTGAAATTTTAATAATTCCATTATGCTATCTATTCAATCATTCCTTAAGCACCGGCGTGTTTCCCGAAAAATGGAAAATTTCAAAAATAACTCCAATTTTTAAATCGGGTAAGCGTGATGATATCACATGCTACAGAGGAATATCAACAACATCATCAATTCCGAAATTATTTGAGTTAGTATTATGCAACAGCTTTAAATTCACAATTGCACGTCATATATCAATAAACCAGCATGGGTTTATGCCTGGCCGATCCACATCGACTAATCTGGTTGAATTCACCAGTAAACTTATTAACGAGATAGAAAAGCACCGTCAAGTTGATGTAGCGTACACGGATTTCAGTAAAGCATTTGATTCTATCTGTCATCATAAAGCACTCCAGAGTTTATTCGATTTTGGGTTTTCTCTCGATTACATAAATTGGTTTAAGTCATATCTATCAAACCGGCGACAATTTGTAATAATGGGAAGTGAAAAATCAAACGTTATTAAAGTTACATCTGGTGTTTCCCAAGGATCACACCTTGGACCTTGGATTTTTATCGTTTTCATAGACCGAATATCCGAGATAATCAAAAACTCAGACGTGCTCATATTTGCAGATGATGTGAAAATTTTTCGTACTATTAATGGTTTGTTAGATACGGAGAAGCTTCAAGAAGACTTAGATAGATTAAGTGAGTGGTGTGATCGAAACTCACTATACTTAAATACTAAGAAATGCAAAATCATGTCTTTTCATCGTAAAAGAAATCCGGTTATTACTTCATACAAAGTCAACAACGAAGTACTGCAAAGAGTCAATGAGATTATAGACTTAGGTGTTACATTTGTCGAAAACGCCAGTTTCAATAGGCATATTGAAAATTGTATTGCGAAAGCGAATGCCATGTTCGGATTTGTTAAAAGATGGACAGGTGAATTTAAGGATATTCAAACCTTATGTTCACTATATTTCGCTTATGTTCGATCTCAACTGGAATACGCTGTAACGGTCTGGAATCCATACTATGCTGTGCACATAAAAAGAATTGAAAGCATTCAAAAGAAGTTCCTGATTTTTTTGTTAAAGAAAAGTGACTGGGATTACGACCACAACTTACCATTCCATGAAAATGTGGCTCGCTTACCTCCATACCCAACAAGATGCACGGAATACAAAATATGCACGCTTGAAAATAGACGACTTCTCTTGGGCGCGGCTTTTATTGGTAACGTTTTGCTTGGTCACGTTGATTCAGCTTACATCTTGGAAAACATATTAATTCACGTGCCATGCAGAACATTTCGAAACCATGAATTTTTAGCACTTGAACACCATTCTACTAACTATGGAGAAAACAACCCCATTAATAGGATGACGAAATCGTTCAACTTAATTGACGACCTATTTGATTTTAATTTATCAAAGAACAACTTTAAAAATATATTGAAGAACTATTTTTTAAATTTTTATTTGTCAAACTAAAATTTGGTTTATATTTTATATTTTCTTTTTGTTTGAATTTACTGTTTTAATTTTTGTTTAAACTATTGTAAAAAATCTGAAATCATACATGTAAATTACAAAATAGATTTCTTTAAATAAATAAATAAATAAATAAATCTGCCATTATGTGCTATAATCGTGCTGATTGGACTAGTGTTCTTCCTGCAATCTTACTTGGACTACGGACGACGTACAGTGACGAATTAAAAGCTACTCCAGCCGAACTGGTTTACGGATGTACAACTCGAGTTCCTGGAACATTTTTAGATACGACGAACGACCAAATTTTACAATCAGACTTTATTACGAATTTAAGACGACACTTTGATGAAATTCGACCTGTACCGGCTTCTCAGCATACTACGGACAAAATTTTCATCAGTAAAGATCTGTTTACTTGCTCGCATGTTTTTTACGGACGGACGCAGTACGCAGATCACTGCAACCACCATATACTGGACCGTTTTTGGTAATCGACCGTACAGACAAATTTTATACTTTGGATCTGAACGGACGACACGTCAAAATATCCATCGACCGACTCAAACCGTGTTACTCCGACAATCAATCAGAAATAAAGGACGCACCAACTATACAAACTGGATTACTTTTCCCGACTGACGAACCAGAGCTCATTATTTCGGATGACGGGCTTAAAATACCTACCGAGGAACCGAAAATTCGCAAAAAAGTTCGTTTTGATCTTTCGCCAAGTACTAGAACAACTACAAGATCGGGTCGTGTATCCAGGACTCCTACCAGATTCTTAAATTATCGATAGATCTTCGATCTCTCTGGGAGGGGAGTATTGTGGCGTTCTCACACCTTGTATATCGAAATTCATTATAAAAATTTATTTAAATTTTCTAGCACCCGAATGGTTAGTTGGGTATAAACCAACTTTTTGTAAAACTATTCTATTCTTAGAAGCCTAGAAAAAAATAACAAAAAAAGGTTTGAGGAGTTCAAGTTTTTTCTTAAAAGAATAAACAATAAAAAAATAGAAAAATAGAAAATATAAAAACATAATTTGTATATAATTTAAAAAATATTAGTGGTTCGTATTGTTAATAATAAGCTTGGTGGAGCTATAAACTACCATAAAGTAATTGACAGACTGGACAAACTGGAACATAGTTCACAATTTCATAGCACGCAAAATACACACAGCAAGTCTCTTAGGAGAAAAACATTTTCTCCAGGTAGACAACTACATTATCGCCCGACAACAAACAATCAGAGTACTAATTACTACCAGCAGCAAGCAGCAACAACGCAACAAGCAAATTCATCGTACCGACAACCACAAAACTGGTGTTGGTATCACAACAGGTTTGGCACTAGAGCAACGAAATGCTCTAAACCATGTGGATTCAACGCTCCACATGGCGGAATTGCACATACTAATTCCCCAAACTACTAAATCTTAAGGTCTCAGCGGCGACCTTAAGAAAAATAGCACCAAGCCGCTTATTCATCCGCGATCCAGTCAACAAGCTAGATTTTTTGATTGAGATTGGCGCGGATGTTAGTGTCATTCCACACACAAAATACTTCTGCTACAATACAAATCCGAGTTCCGATTTACTATTGTCAGCAGCAAACGGTACTACTATTAACACATACGGTACCAAACTACTCGACGTAGACATCGGTCTATTTCGATCATTCAAACATTCATTTCTACTAGCAAGTGTTAATCGGCCCATAATTGGCGCGGATTTTCTTACGAAATTTGGCATTCTAGTGGATCTACGCAATCGCAAACTTATCGATCCATCCACTAGTCTTACAATTCACGCCATAACAGCATGCGTGGACACACCTACTCCACTTAATTTTATAGTCAGCATCGGTTACGGAGCTATCTTAAAGAAGTATCCTTCTTTAACAGCTCCACCGAATTACAATTTACCGGTAAGACATAACATCGTCCATCACATTATGACGAACGGACATTACGTTTTTCTCGACCTCGTCGATTCGATTCAATTTGGCATAAATCAGCTTTCATTTAACGTTTCCGTGCTAGATCCGCTCTCACCTATCCTCGATCTGCTTCGGTTTATTATATGGCCAGGTCGACTATGTTTAACCGGGCTCTACAAAAATAAAAATATAAAATTTACCATAATGACTTTCACGAATCACGTCGGACGTAATCTGATTCAACTGACCAATAATCGAGTTTTATTCTGCGATGGTGTACTTGCTTCGAATCGTCGAATTGGTGTATTTACCATTCCATAACCACAAAATATAACCGATTCGTCCCTGTTTGTGTTATTTGATTTCAATGAAATGACACTCTCAACTTCATCTTGAATTAAAATCACATCACTATCACATTGATTTTTTCTGGAGGACTGTGGTGTAACAGAAATGGTTTTATATGCCGAATTAAACGTTTCACCTTCCGTATTTATTGCATCTGGACCGCCGTTATCTCGCAAAGGAGTACTCTGCGCACACGAAGTGATCGAATGATAAAGTGGAATTCTTGAACCGTTAAAACCCGGTTTAGGATCAAATACGAATAATTGCTTAGAATCATCTGGATTATTATTAAACAGGCTATCACAAACACTACTGATACTATCTAAGGTCAGATTATGCATATGATTACTAATTATGTTTCTGTTAGAACTTGCTTCAGGCAAATTAATTTCAGTTTCGCCTTCATCAAGGCATATTACGGATGCCGGTGTTACATCAACAATTACGCAATCATCATCATCTTGATTATCCGAACCTCTGTTAAGTTTGTTGCAGGTCATAACCAATTTTGATGTTATAGCAAAGAATATAAAATATACAGAAGTGCCATTGAGTGGATCAAAAAAAATTACCAACCGTCATTTCCTACCTTTTTTTTACAACTCTGAAGTTAGCCACATAAGGAAGAATTACACTGCTAGATTTTCAATAAAAAAAAAATGGCAAATGTCACATTTGTTTATATTTTAAAGTCGGCCATATTGTAAGTATATAAAAATTAATTTTTATTTATTTTATTTATAAATTATTTATATATATATTTATTATATTCAAACTATATTCACATGTTTGTATCTTCATGAACCGCAATCAATTGAAGACAAAAGTTTACAATCATTCTGTAACGGAGTTCACAAACTGATCGACTACATTAGCCGATTTGTGATACACTCAAAGATATTCGAGGACGAGGATTTTCAAGCGGCGTTTGGATTCAATGTATTTCCAAAAGTAGCGGAACAAAAGTGTTTGGAAAATTTGAAAAATGCAGAAGAGGAACTAATAAAAAAATCGAACAATAATGAAATAATTCCGGAGGATGTACATGGTGTAATTAATCGGCTAAAATTTTTAAGGGTTATGTTAAAATTTTTATTTTGTAGGGCTCCGACAACCGGGATAAGCATAATCCACCTTCCGAGGCGGATCTTAATGAGAGTGTACGACTTCTAAACGGAGCCGCCGATTTAGTACCACTAATCAAGAAAACCATAGAAAAAGGTACCCAACCGGATCCAAAATCAGAATCGCCGAACCCAATGGGATTTTCAACGCATGTGAACCAAAGGCTGCTACTTCCGACATTTCCGCATAAAGATTAAAGATCGACATTCTAGCATCTCATTTCTGGAAAGCTTAGTGCAACGGGTGAAACTGACCTGTAAAGTGACCAACTGCACAACGTATCACAACGCGTTGAATTTTTTCATGGAGTTTAGTAAAAAATCTGGGACATGTGTTTTGTCACGCAGCATTTTACAATATCTGTATCTACCTGTTCCGAACACCGTATTCGGAGTAAGCGATATAAGCGACGTGCTCAAAGAATCGACTAAAGCATTTATTGCACCACCTGTGTTAATGCCGCGAAATCCCCTCTACACCAATCAGCAGGCTCGTGAATTTGTGGATTCATTTGTGATATTTATAACGTTTTTACAAATCTGTGGTTTCAATCGCACCCGTCAGAGGGACCGTTTGGCCCGTCTGCTTGACGATTTGGCAAACCTTCGCAGATCATGTTAAGCCTGACATCTAAAAATTATGTATATACAACAAATAAATAAAAAAAACAATAAGTAGATAAAATGAAATCGGTTTTATTAGACCTCTTTTTTCCAGGATGTTACATTTGTTATTAAAGTTCTACACCCCCACACATGTGTGCAATGTATCATGAATAAACATATCACAATCGATTTTTTATCAGTTGTATCGAAAGGTTTCTGGCACGCGTAACATAAATTGCATTTCTTTCCGCAATATCGAGCGGAACTTCTTTGAACGTGGCAACAGGGAATAAATGGGGATATGAGCTGGCTAAATGTGTGCAGAAACCAATGTCGAGCCACAAGAAAAACATTCTGTTGGAAGTTCACAATATTTACTGAGGCATTGTGGGCAGTGTTCCACCTGTTCCTATTTTCACAGAATATAAAGTTGAAATTAGTCTCCAGCTTTCAATCTCGAGGGTGATTAATCTAAATAAAATGTATTAATTTTTTTAAAAATGTTGCAATTCATGTTGCCGGTATTATCACTTACTTGATTTACTTCCTTTGGATGTTTGAAAAGCTCGAGTAATAAAACCTCACCTATGCATTTTTTATTTCCTAATGCACGATAATATTGCGATTTTTCCGCACTGAAATGAACGAAAAAAATGAACGAAAAGTGTCGCGTCCCATGCACAACAGGTCCAGCAACAGTATTCGGATTGTCAGATGCATCAGCAACAACGCCAGCAAATGAATATGGCGATTCAGCAATAACAGCAGCAGCAACAAATAACCCGATGATAACATGTACCTCCAATACAGTTTATCGGGCAGAATTCAGAGCGTGCGGCAGTCAAGAAGACATGTCGACATCACGAGTCTCTTCGGCGGAAAATGCACGCGTATACAGCGTTGGTTCGAGTTGGACCAGCCGTTGATTCGCTTTGCTAAACTGGCCATTCAAAATGGATTACAGGTAGCTTTAAAGTCGTTAAATTTAGTGCCGGCGCACACCAGTCGATATGGGATGGAAGTAAATCTATAAATAAAAATTTTATTCTAGTCTTGTATTTTATAAAGGCCGCTTGGTCTTACCAGTTTGGCGAGTTTGCGGTCATGTCGTCTCAGCACGGATTACACCATCTGTAATAAGTGCTTTGCCGACATCGACATTAGTGGCAGGATCGGATCGCGTAGGTCAAAGCAGCATTTTTAAACTCAACTATTAAGTTTATCTTGTTTACAACATCTTGGGCAAACGAACGACATGCCTCAGTCTTGACGTCTGCATCGGACAGAAGCACGACTAATGCAAGAACATATTCCTGTGCATATCTGTTTAACAGATGATAAGGCAGGTGATAAATGAGCTAAACGACTGGCGGGTAATGTCTGAAAAACAATATTTTAAAGTTAGTATCCAGTTTCGATTGCCTCGAGATTAATCTAATTAATATTGAAAATTCACAACAAACTCCTTCGTACCACAATATAACATTGCAGTGTCAGAAACCTACTAACCTCCTTATTGCCATAATCTTTTAGTCTAATCTATTAATAGTTTCAGCTACAGGTATTGGTTTATTTATTGATTGTGTTTCAGCAGAAGTATCCTCCTAAAATAAAATTTTTGTGAAAAATATCTGGGAACTGAATTTACTGTTTACCTACGTCTATGCAAAGTAAATATTTATGTTTTAAATAAAGTGTATATTAATGACAACGGGTCTTAGTCGAGATCGCAGTTAATACGCAGTTTAAAGCACATACAAAATAAGTAAAGTGAAAATTTTAACGTGTACAACTTTAAGCGAAGTTCTGAAAAGTTACTCTGACATAGAAACTATATGTATTACTAAATTTAGTTTACAGATGATGGATGATAAAATAACAATAGAACTAGCAACAAAATATTTTATTTGTGGAAAAGTTTCCAATAAGCATATTTGAGATTAGTGGACAAGTTTCCAACAAGCATGTACGTTTTGCTGCTATAAGGGTTGCCATCTAGTAGATGTACCTTTAGTGGCTACTAACACAATTGTGCGGACAGGGCAAAAGTATCAGGCCAAAAATTTATTTTTGTATATGATTTGAACCAACTTACACATTTGTGCATTCCTTTCAAACTTATTTTGGTCCGAAAAAAAAATACTACAACTATACACACAATTTTGTTAGTTGTACTTCAAATCAAACGATTTATTTTATCTAAAACTTCATTACATACTATGATTTTTAACTCACACATTTGTGTGGTTTGGACTTCAATTGAGCCATTTTTTTTCTTGAATGCGAAAAGGATATATATATATATATATATATATATATATATATATATATATATATATATATATATATATATATATATATATATATATATATATATATATATATATATATATATATATATATATATATATATATATATATATATATATATATATATATATATATATATATATATATATATATATATATATATATATATATATATATATATATATATATATATATATATATATATATATATATATATATATATATATATATATATATATATATATATATATATATATATATATATATATATATATATATATATATATATATATATATATCCCTTATGTTTACAACCAGCATACCCGGGTATGTCGATACAATTTCATACATTTAGTATTGAAAATACGTCATAATTTTATTTTAAACTGATACCTACAGTTTGACAAAATCTAATTTAAAACTTAAGTTGTTAAGATACCAAAGATTTCAAGCTGATAAGTCACCTAAATCCATAATAAATCCTAAAATCTTGGTAAATAAAACACGAAAACTTATCCGGGTATGCTGGTTGTAAACATAAGGGATATATATATATATATATATATATATATATATATATATATATATATATATATATATATATATATATATATCCCTTATGTTTACAACCAGCATACCCGGATAAGTTTTCGTGTTTTATTTACCAAGATTTTAGGATTTAGGATGGATTTAGGTGACTTATCAGCTTGAAATCTTTGGTATCTTAACAACTTAAGTTTTAAATTAGATTTTGTCAAACTGTAGGTATCAGTTTAAAATAAAATTATGACGTATTTTCAATACTAAATGTATGAAATTGTATCGACATACCCGGGTATGCTGGTTGTAAACATAAGGGATATATATATATATATATATATATATATATATATATATATATATATATATATATATATATATATATATATATATATATATATATATATATATATATATATATATATATATATATATATATATATATATATATATATATATATATATATATATATATATATATATATATATATATATATATATATATATATATATATATATATATATATATATATATATATATATATATATATATATATATATATATATATATATATATATATATTTATATATATATATATATATATCCTTTTCGCATTCAAGAAAAAAAATGGCTCAATTGAAGTCCAAACCACACAAATGTGTGAGTTAAAAATCATAGTATGTAATGAAGTTTTAGATAAAATAAATCGTTTGATTTGAAGTACAACTAACAAAATTGTGTGTATAGTTGTAGTATTTTTTTTCGGACCAAAATAAGTTTGAAAGGAATGCACAAATGTGTAAGTTGGTTCAAATCATATACAAAAATAAATTTTTGGCCTGATACTTTTGCCCTGTCCGCACAATTGTGTTAGTAGCCACTAAAGGGATATATAAATTCCGGTACATCTACTAGATGGCAACCCTTATAGCAGCAAAACGTACATGCTTGTTGGAAACTTTTCCACAAATAAAATATTTTGTTGCTAGTTCTATTGTTATTTTATCATCCATCATCTGTAAACTAAATTTAGTAATACATATAGTTTCTATGTCAGAGTAACTTTTCAGAACTTCGCTTAAAGTTGTACACGTTAAAATTTTCACTTTACTTATTTTGTATGTGCTTTAAACTGCGTATTAACTGCGATCTCGACTAAGACCCGTTGTCATTAATATACACTTTATTTAAAACATAAATATTTACTTTGCATAGACGTAGGTAAACAGTAAATTCAGTTCCCAGATATTTTTCACAAAAATTTTATTTTAGGAGGATACTTCTGCTGAAACACAATCAATAAATAAACCAATACCTGTAGCTGAAACTATTAATAGATTAGACTAAAAGATTATGGCAATAAGGAGGTTAGTAGGTTTCTGACACTGCAATGTTATATTGTGGTACGAAGGAGTTTGTTGTGAATTTTCAATATTAATTAGATTAATCTCGAGGCAATCGAAACTGGATACTAACTTTAAAATATTGTTTTTCAGACATTACCCGCCAGTCGTTTAGCTCATTTATCACCTGCCTTATCATCTGTTAAACAGATATGCACAGGAATATGTTCTTGCATTAGTCGTGCTTCTGTCCGATGCAGACGTCAAGACTGAGGCATGTCGTTCGTTTGCCCAAGATGTTGTAAACAAGATAAACTTAATAGTTGAGTTTAAAAATGCTGCTTTGACCTACGCGATCCGATCCTGCCACTAATGTCGATGTCGGCAAAGCACTTATTACAGATGGTGTAATCCGTGCTGAGACGACATGACCGCAAACTCGCCAAACTGGTAAGACCAAGCGGCCTTTATAAAATACAAGACTAGAATAAAATTTTTATTTATAGATTTACTTCCATCCCATATCGACTGGTGTGCGCCGGCACTAAATTTAACGACTTTAAAGCTACCTGTAATCCATTTTGAATGGCCAGTTTAGCAAAGCGAATCAACGGCTGGTCCAACTCGAACCAACGCTGTATACGCGTGCATTTTCCGCCGAAGAGACTCGTGATGTCGACATGTCTTCTTGACTGCCGCACGCTCTGAATTCTGCCCGATAAACTGTATTGGAGGTACATGTTATCATCGGGTTATTTGTTGCTGCTGCTGTTATTGCTGAATCGCCATATTCATTTGCTGGCGTTGTTGCTGATGCATCTGACAATCCGAATACTGTTGCTGGACCTGTTGTGCATGGGACGCGACACTTTTCGTTCATTTTTTTCGTTCATTTCAGTGCGGAAAAATCGCAATATTATCGTGCATTAGGAAATAAAAAATGCATAGGTGAGGTTTTATTACTCGAGCTTTTCAAACATCCAAAGGAAGTAAATCAAGTAAGTGATAATACCGGAAACATGAATTGCAACATTTTTAAAAAAATTAATACATTTTATTTAGATTAATCACCCTCGAGATTGAAAGCTGGAGACTAATTTCAACTTTATATTCTGTGAAAATAGGAACAGGTGGAACACTGCCCACAATGCCTCAGTAAATATTGTGAACTTCCAACAGAATGTTTTTCTTGTGGCTCGACATTGGTTTCTGCACACATTTAGCCAGCTCATATCCCCATTTATTCCCTGTTGCCACGTTCAAAGAAGTTCCGCTCGATATTGCGGAAAGAAATGCAATTTATGTTACGCGTGCCAGAAACCTTTCGATACAACTGATAAAAAATCGATTGTGATATGTTTATTCATGATACATTGCACACATGTGTGGGGGTGTAGAACTTTAATAACAAATGTAACATCCTGGAAAAAAGAGGTCTAATAAAACCGATTTCATTTTATCTACTTATTGTTTTTTTTATTTATTTGTTGTATATACATAATTTTTAGATGTCAGGCTTAACATGATCTGCGAAGGTTTGCCAAATCGTCAAGCAGACGGGCCAAACGGTCCCTCTGACGGGTGCGATTGAAACCACAGATTTGTAAAAACGTTATAAATATCACAAATGAATCCACAAATTCACGAGCCTGCTGATTGGTGTACAGGGGATTTCGCGGCATTAACACAGGTGGTGCAATAAATGCTTTAGTCGATTCTTTGAGCACGTCGCTTATATCGCTTACTCCGAATACGGTGTTCGGAACAGGTAGATACAGATATTGTAAAATGCTGCGTGACAAAACACATGTCCCAGATTTTTTACTAAACTCCATGAAAAAATTCAACGCGTTGTGATACGTTGTGCAGTTGGTCACTTTACAGGTCAGTTTCACCCGTTGCACTAAGCTTTCCAGAAATGAGATGCTAGAATGTCGATCTTTAATCTTTATGCGGAAATGTCGGAAGTAGCAGCCTTTGGTTCACATGCGTTGAAAATCCCATTGGGTTCGGCGATTCTGATTTTATCCGGTTGGGTACCTTTTTCTATGGTTTTCTTGATTAGTGGTACTAAATCGGCGGCTCCGTTTAGAAGTCGTACACTCTCATTAAGATCCGCCTCGGAAGGTGGATTATGCTTATCCCGGTTGTCGGAGCCCTACAAAATAAAAATTTTAACATAACCCTTAAAAATTTTAGCCGATTAATTACACCATGTACATCCTCCGGAATTATTTCATTATTGTTCGATTTTTTTATTAGTTCCTCTTCTGCATTTTTCAAATTTTCCAAACACTTTTGTTCCGCTACTTTTGGAAATACATTGAATCCAAACGCCGCTTGAAAATCCTCGTCCTCGAATATCTTTGAGTGTATCACAAATCGGCTAATGTAGTCGATCAGTTTGTGAACTCCGTTACAGAATGATTGTAAACTTTTGTCTTCAATTGATTGCGGTTCATGAAGATACAAACATGTGAATATAGTTTGAATATAATAAATATATATATAAATAATTTATAAATAAAATAAATAAAAATTAATTTTTATATACTTACAATATGGCCGACTTTAAAATATAAACAAATGTGACATTTGCCATTTTTTTTTTATTGAAAATCTAGCAGTGTAATTCTTCCTTATGTGGCTAACTTCAGAGTCGTAAAAAAAAGGTAGGAAATGACGGTTGGTAATTTTTTTTGATCCACTCAATGGCACTTCTGTATATTTTATATTCTATGCTATAACATCAAAATTGGTTGATATGACCTGCAACAAACTTAACAGAGGTTCGGATAATCAAGATGATGATGATTGCGTAATTGTTGATGTAACACCGGCATCCGTAATATGCCTTGATGAAGGCGAAACTGAAATTAATTTGCCTGAAGCAAGTTCTAACAGAAACATAATTAGTAATCATATGCATAATCTGACCTTAGATAGTATCAGTAGTGTTTGTGATAGCCTGTTTAATAATAATCCAGATGATTCTAAGCAATTATTCGTATTAATTCCACTTTATCATTCGATCACTTCGTGTGCGCAGAGTACTCCTTTGCGAGATAACGGCGGTCCAGATGCAATAAATACGGAAGGTGAAACGTTTAATTCGGCATATAAAACCGTTTCTGTTACACCACAGTCCTCCAGAAAAAATCAATGTGATAGTGATGTGATTTTAATTCAAGATGAAGTTGAGAGTGTCATTTCATTGAAATCAAATAACACAAACAGGGACGAATCGGTTATATTTTGTGGTTATGGAATGGTAAATACACCAATTCGACGATTCGAAGCAAGTACACCATCGCAGAATAAAACTCGATTATTGGTCAGTTGAATCAGATTACGTCCGACGTGATTCGTGAAAGTCATTATGGTAAATTTTATATTTTTATTTTTGTAGAGCCCGGTTAAACGAAGTCGACCTGGCCATATAATAAACTGAAGCAGATCGAGGATAGGTGAGAGCGGATCTAGCACGGAAACGTTAAATGAAAGCTGATTTATGCCAAATTGAATCGAATCGACGAGGTCGAGAAAAAGGTAAGTGTCCGTTCGTCATAATGTGATGGACGATGTTATGTCTTACCGGTAAATTGTAATTCGGTGGAGCTGTTAAAGAAGGATACTTCTTTAAGATAGCTCCGTAACCGATGCTGACTATAAAATTAAGTGGAGTAGGTGTGTCCACGCATGCTGTTATGGCGTGAATTGTAAGACTAGTGGATGGATCGATAAGTTTGCGATTGCGTAGATCCACTAGAATGCCAAATTTCGTAAGAAAATCCGCGCCAATTATGGGCCGATTAACACTTGCTAGTAGAAATGAATGTTTGAATGATCGAAATAGACCGATGTCTACGTCGAGTAGTTTGGTACCGTATGTGTTAATAGTAGTACCGTTTGCTGCTGACAATAGTAAATCGGAACTCGGATTTGTATTGTAGCAGAAGTATTTTGTGTGTGGAATGACACTAACATCCGCGCCAATCTCAATCAAAAAATCTAGCTTGTTGACTGGATCGCGGATGAATAAGCGGCTTGGTGCTATTTTTCTTAAGGTCGCCGCTGAGACCTTAAGATTTAGTAGTTTGGGGAATTAGTATGTGCAATTCCGCCATGTGGAGCGTTGAATCCACATGGTTTAGAGCATTTCGTTGCTCTAGTGCCAAACCTGTTGTGATACCAACACCAGTTTTGTGGTTGTCGGTACGATGAATTTGCTTGTTGCGTTGTTGCTGCTTGCTGCTGGTAGTAATTAGTACTCTGATTGTTTGTTGTCGGGCGATAATGTAGTTGTCTACCTGGAGAAAATGTTTTTCTCCTAAGAGACTTGCTGTGTGTATTTTGCGTGCTATGAAATTGTGAACTATGTTCCAGTTTGTCCAGTCTGTCAATTACTTTATGGTAGTTTATAGCTCCACCAAGCTTATTATTAACAATACGAACCACTAATATTTTTTAAATTATATACAAATTATGTTTTTATATTTTCTATTTTTCTATTTTTTTATTGTTTATTCTTTTAAGAAAAAACTTGAACTCCTCAAACCTTTTTTTGTTATTTTTTTCTAGGCTTCTAAGAATAGAATAGTTTTACAAAAAGTTGGTTTATACCCAACTAACCATTCGGGTGCTAGAAAATTTAAATAAATTTTTATAATGAATTTCGATATACAAGGTGTGAGAACGCCACAATACTCCCCTCCCAGAGAGATCGAAGATCTATCGATAATTTAAGAATCTGGTAGGAGTCCTGGATACACGACCCGATCTTGTAGTTGTTCTAGTACTTGGCGAAAGATCAAAACGAACTTTTTTGCGAATTTTCGGTTCCTCGGTAGGTATTTTAAGCCCGTAATCCGAAATAATGAGCTCTGGTTCGTCAGTCGGGAAAAGTAATCCAGTTTGTATAGTTGGTGCGTCCTTAATTTCTGATTGATTGTCGGAGTAACACGGTTTGAGTCGGTCGATGGATATTTTGACGTGTCGTCCGTTCAGATCCAAAGTATAAAATTTGTCTGTACGGTCGATTACCAAAAACGGTCCAGTATATGGTGGTTGCAGTGATCTGCGTAAACAGTAAATGCTCGATTTGTGCAACATTCGCTTCTCGCAAATTTCGATAAGTGCAAATCAAGAAAAGAAACCCAAAATTTTGGTGAATGCAACATTTTTATATTTTTGAGTTCGATAATTGCAACATTTTGTTTTCACTAGCCGGAAAAATACTGAAAATTGGATGTATTACCATCTCTCAATTTTCTGACTCCTGTTTGTGTTTATGTTTAATAATTTATGTATAAAGCAAGAGTGAGAGTGATGTCTAGGGAAAACGATTTATCGTTTGTGTATGAGTAATTCTAGATATTTCAACTTTATGACGGTTATTTTATGAAACAACAAGAATGAAACGAATATATTTCTGCGGGTATAAATTCAATAAATCCACCGGATTGTACTGCGCTTCTCCAAGCAATGGACCAAAACGTCATAAATAATATCAAAACAAATTATAAAGTCTATATTGGCGCATATCGTAGCAGGTGGTGAGAACAATATACAATCGACAATTAAGAAATTTAACCTGAAAAATGCTGTGATGTTTTTGGTAAATGCTTGGAATGGCCTTAAGCAAATAACAATTAGAAACAGCTGGAATGTCCTAAAACTCAATCAAAGATCGGATATATGGGATTCTGAGGACTATGTACCACTAAGTGAACTACGTAATAATATTCAGCGTTCTAGGCTAGAAGTGGAAACTATTCAATTGTTATTGGCACAATTGTCACACGAGGATGAGTACTCGACACAGGAAGTCAACAATTGGATCAATGAATTTAATTTTGCACATCCGTTACCCAGTTCATCAGATGAAGAAAGCTACGATGATGTACGAACCAATGCTAATCCGTATACCAAACTAGAAAATGCAATAAAAAGCTTCAGTGTATGCTTAGAGTGGGCCCAACAAAATATAATTGCAATGGAAGACTTAATGATTCTTCATAATTTAAGAGAAAGTGCTGTACTAAAACGGAACGATTGCTTAAAGCAAACCAGCATTTTTGATTTATGTAGAAAATCGTGAAATTACTTTTAACAATTTAAGTATATGCTCGGGTCTATATAGACAAATGTACAGATATTTTATTTACATACGTAATTTGAACGTATTTTGTTGCAGTTTTACTTGAAATTTGTGATGAATTCTATATTGAATAAAGCTACTTTTCCGTTTCATTTGTTTGTTTTTAATATGGATATGCATGAATATAAATTTTGTACATACGAGTATGTAATGTCAAATAATTTTCGAAATTAAAAATGTATTTACAATTTTACACATAAAAATCTCTTATTATTGTAACGTTTCTGCTAAATGGAGAACTTTAAATGACGTTTTTACATTTGTTCGTTAGATGCGCCATGTTCGCTCGTTGCAATTGGCTTGGTTTTTAATGTGCTGCACAAATCGAGCATTTACTGTATATATATATATATATATATATATATATATATATATATATATATATATATATATATATATATATATATATATATATATATATATATATATATATATATATATATATATATATATATATATATATATATATATATATATATATATATATATATATATATATATATATATATATATATATATATATATATATATATATATATATATATATATATATATATATATATATATATATATATATATATATATATATATATATATATATATATATATATATATATATATATATATATATATATATATATATATATATATATATATATATATATATATATATATATATATATATATATATATATATATATATATATATATATATATATATATATATATATATATATATATATATATATATATATATATATATATATATATATATATATATATATATATATATATATATATATATATATATATATATATATATATATATATATATATATATATATATATATATATATATATATATATATATATATATATATATATATATATATATATATATATATATATATATATATATATATATATATATATATATATATATATATATATATATATATATAGGGTGTTTCTTTTAAACTGAGACGATCAAATATCTCGAAAAATAACCACTCTACGGCAAAAATGTCCATAATTAAAATAAAATCATACCGATCATAAAATCATACATTAGTGCAAAAAAATAGTCGCCCACCCCCCGCTTTGTAGGTGGGGCGGGGGTAACTTTTTAGCTAAGATAAGAAGCCATATTTTTTATTGCAGATACGGATTCTACGACTAAAAGTACGTATGATTTGAATAAAATATTTTGTTCAGTTCATGATAGATGGCGTTGTAATCGACGAAATTCAATTTTTTCAATTTCTTCTTCTTAGAACACACGCATTCGATTCTGCAATACGTTTGAAATAAAAAACATCACGTTTTCATTGGAAATACTCGAAATTCGTCATCAAAACAATTTATTAATGTAAATGGCAGGTGAATAAAATAATTTTAGCTTAAAATAAGTGTTCAAAATGATGGCCTGCGACTTCAATGCACTTATTAATACGCATTTCCAATGATTGTACACAACTGAGAAGTGTGTTTGGTTGAATTTCAGCACACGCATTTCTGATTCGCTCAATCATGTTCTCACGTGTTGTTGGTTCTTGTTTGTAAACTTTGTCTTTGAGATAGCCCCACAAAAAGAAATCTGGGGAAGTAAGATCTGGTGATCTGGCGGACCAATTTATCGGACCAGCTCTACCGATCTAGCGACCATTGAAATCACGATCAAGTATTTCACCTGCCACCACCGAATAGTGTGCAGGACAACCATCACGTTGAAACCACATGTTTCGTCTCACTTTTAAGTTGAAATTTTCAAGTAATAGTGGCAGTTCATTTTCCAAAAAGTTTCGGTACATTTGACCATTCAAGTTGCCTTCAATAATGTGGGGGCCTATGAGTTTGTTGCCAATTATTCCACACCACAAGTTGACAGTCCAAGGACGCTGATGTTCAACTTGACGAAGCCAGTGTGGATTTGTAACACTCCAATAATGCATGTTATGTCGATTAACCGTTCCATGGTTTGTAAAAGACGATTCGTCAGAGAACATTACGCAACGAAAAAAATTGGGGTTTTTTTTGTATTTGTTCACGTGCCCATTGACAAAAAGTTACCCGATTTTGAAAATCAGCGCCATGAAGATCTTGGTGTAAAGACACATGATATGGATGATACTTGTGCCGTTTTAAAATTCTCCAAACACTGGTGAGGGACAATCCAGAATCGCGAACTATTTCTCGTGTACTAGTCTATAAACATACTATATATATACTATAAATATAATTATATATCAAACATTTTCATTTTTATGGTGATTTTTGCTCAAAAATTCTTCTGCAAAATTTTGTTGGGATATATTGCTTTTCTTGTCTCTCATGTGCAAAAAGTCAATGTTATATCTTATTCATTTTGCAGAAGAAAAATGTTGGTCGTATGTAAACCGGGATTGCGCTCACGAGAGTATGTTACAATATTGTTAACAATCCTAGTGTTCAGTCGGCCAAAAATGATAAAAAATATCATGATATTTTTTATCAGCTTTCGCCATAAAACGCACTCATTTATCACAAAAAAAACAAGAATATTTTCGATTCTGGCTGTCAAAATTTGTGTACATATTTCTAATGTTTTTGCGTTATGATTTTACATGATAAGGAACAACATTTTGTTCAACTTTAACGTTATATTTTCCTATTAAAGAAAAATACATTGAATGCAATGTAATCCAAATCAATGTCTAGGATACAATCAACAAAAAATATTGTTTGTGTATGATTTGTGTGTTTATTTAATAAAATTATATTTAATTTGTTATTAGTTTCAGGCTGTCGCATGAAAATTGTCTCGAGCTAGATAAAGTGAAAAATGTGTGATATATAATGCAAATGGTTGTTGCAAATGCGTTGTACCCCGTTTTTAGATCACAGAGTTGAGACACATTTCATGAGGCCGCCGTTCCTTTCCGTGTTCTTGTTGAATGTCCGTTTCGTTTCCTCTGGATGATTGATTAGGTGACGTTATATGGTTATAATTATTCGTGTATTCACGAATTGGGCGAGATGAATGTTAATCCACAGATTTTTTGTTACATACAAATTAATATTGATTGCCTTTACACATACAAATGCCACCAAAAAAGGACTTGCAAAAGTGTTTAACACAATTAATTATCTGCAAATCTCTGTTAACGAGAATTGCTATGTACTGCCCGGGTTTGTTACATTGACTGTAAGGTGTTAAGAAGTATTAAACTATGTATTGTGAAAGACACAGGAAATAGTAAATAGCAAATTTTTGTTATGACAGCGTCAACAATGTTGTGACGTACAGAATTAATTTATAATTATTTTTTCGATTTGGTTGTTCACTCGGGCTTGACATAAAATTATACGGAGTGAAGTTAGGGTCACAAAAAATATCATGATAATTTTGGAACAGCTTTAGTATCGCATCGCAAATTTTTTGACAGTAAAACGGTTGTGGCTCCACGTTGAATAAAAGCGGATATTTTTAGAATTAAAACAAAAATGTCTCTACTAAGTATTTTTTTTCGGAATATCAAACTAGTGTTATCTATTGAAATGTAAATGAACTAAAATTTAAAATTTTATTCGATAATCGGTGGTAAAATAGTTTTTATTCAAAAAATATTAAATTTGATTTAAAAATAAACCAAATTTAATATTTTTTTATGAGTAAATCAAATTAACAGTGGGAAGCGAAGGAAATAGTGGTACAATTGGATATCCGCAAGATTTGGTACTTGCAACATTTTGTAATTGCTACATTTTGTAGCCGCAAGATTATTAAAAAAAGCAATATTTTACAATGCAATATTTTGAAATGATATATGTACTTGTAGAGGCTGCGCTCTAGCCCGCTTAGCCCTCCGGGGGTCTTTTTATTTCTATTTCGGGGGGCGTAGGAGCGGGGAACAGCAAACAAAAAGCGGAAAAAATTATAAATATGTAAAAAATCAAAATATCTATAAGATGGCCGCTCATAATGTTTACGTTTTTAGTTAGTGATATGTCCATTTTCACAAAAATGTCGCGACAATCAATTTGCGATGCGATACTAAAGGCTAGCCATAATATTATTAAAATCTTTGGTTTTACATCACAAATATTATTTATTTATTCATTTATTTATGAGCTGGCGAAACCACCAAATTGCTCTTACCCTTCAAACAAGGTATGGAATGGAGGAATTTATTCATATGATTGCTCGCAAACGTAAGATTTTGGTGTTATAAAAATGAACCATTAATGTTGTTCGTGACCCATGATAATTAGACTTTTTCGCGAAGAGTTGTTAATGTTTTGGTAGTTCGCAAGTTTTTCGTTTTAATGTTACATTTTTGTACCATTTTCAAGCAACATTTAAGGAATATACAAAATGTTTCGTTAACGCAATATATTTTAGGTGTAAATACGAATGATAGTAAAACCATTAAATAAAAATGCGAAATTAATATATGTAGTTTAATAATTCATCACAAAATTAGAATTTTATTGTTTCATAATGCTGTCATAATATACGAAAATAATAGTTTGCAAAATTCCAAGTTTGAATTTCCTATTATTTTTTGATGTTATTCTCTAATTTTAATTTTTTGGCCTAGCTTATTGGAACCACTTTTTAATTGTATTGATGACATCACTCTTACACGTAGGAATTGTTTTTAGAGCGCATTCTGAAACAAAGAAGGGATATATTATATATTATACATTAATATTATTTTATTTTATTACCGTATTTATTATTATTATTATTTAACTAAATGTAAACCAATTGTTTGACATACTTTATTTGAAAATATGGCGTCGTTTCAAAAACACCTTTCGAAAAAAACAATTATAATTTTTAGGTATTATACTTCGTACATTAACTTAACTTTAAAACAAAAATTTTTCAAAACTAAATATTAAAATTTCACAAATATAAACACAATAATTTATGAATTAATTTCGCTATTTAATAAGTTATTTTAAACACCTAGGTACTATTCAACTTTCTCACTTAATTTAAAATGGCGTTCATCTAGTCCGTATGTACTTACGAGTATATACAATATAAATATTGGTAAAGATGTGTAGGTGACAAAAAAAATACTTTTTTAGTACATTTATGTTACGTTCAAACGAAGTTCGTTTTTTTTTGTTTGAAGAGTAAATATTATACAAGATGATATTTCACCAAAAATATTTTCAAAGGCCCTGTCCCAAACACCGACTTATTTCAAACTTATTGACTTATTTGACGCCATCTTGAATAAGTCGGTCAAGTCGTCCCAAACGATTTTGCTGACTTATTTTGACAGATATAGCAAACAACAAATGTTTTAGGAATTTGTTATTTAATAATAAAATAAAAAAATTAAAATGCACAAAAAATAATATATTTTAATGAATTATTTAATAAATAAAAACATAAAAATGTGTCTTGAGTTATTAAAACACGATGAAAGTTTATTATTGTAGCTGGAGATGCGCGAAATGTGCAAGCTACAATTTTTTTATGCGAGATACACCTCAATTAATCCTCTTTATATCTCTAAAATATTTTTATATCTCTAAAATCTATTAATTATATTAATTTATTAAGACAATATTGTATTAATAGTTATTAGTTAAGTGGAATATCATTAATGTTTGAAAATTATTGATAATATTTGATAATTTGTTGAATTTTTCATGTTTACATGATCAAATAAGTTTTTGCTTTCAAAATAAGTCACCTCGATAGCAGACTTATTTTAATAAGTCGGTATAAGCAAATAAGTCGGTGTTTGGGACACAGCCTTTTTCTTCAATATTATATTTTTTTCAAATTTTTCACTTATTCAGCCATGCTACACGATAATTTGGTTTCTGGATTCAAACTAAGTCTCAATAGATTTTAATTTTTAATTTAAAAACTTATTTTAAATTAAATCATTAAATTTTTTGTCTTGTTTTATTCTGTTCTCTCTAAAATAAAATTTAAACAAAAATCTACATCTCAAAAATGTCCTTAAATTTTTTTATTTTCATTTCAATTTTTTCATTTTGGATTCACGAACAAAAATTGACGCAGCTGCGACATAAAATTTTTGTTCGTGAATCCAAAATGAAAAAATTGAAATGAAAATAAAAAAATTTAAGGACATTTTTGAGATGTAGATTTTTGTTTAAATTTTATTTTCGAGAGAACAGAATAAAACAAGACAAAAAAATTTAATGATTTAATTTAAAATAAGGGTCTTAATTAAAAATTAAAATCTATTGCGACTTAGTTTGAATCCAGAAACCATATTATCGTGTAGCACGGTTGATTACGACTCACGATTCGCATTCCAGCACCCAAACGACGAACTTATGGATTCAAGTTCTAGAACACGAATACATCACAAATATATAATTGTCAAATACACCTATATTTTCTGTCAAATATTTAGCAAACATAAAAAAGGCGCCTTACAATGATCACAAAATTTAGTTCCTTTTCTAGCTTTTATTTGGCAAGCTTGAGAAAACCATAGCTCAAAATAAAAAATATTTCAATTCGATTGCGGCAAGAGTAGGCGGGGCATAGAGCAAAACACGCAATTCGATTGGTGTATCTTGTAGAAACGATTGCGACAATCGTTGTATCCGCAAGTATGTATTCAGCATTACAATGAACACAAAATTTAGTTCCTTTTGTAGCTTTTGGTTGGCAAGCTTGAGGAAACCATAGCTCAAAATAAAAAATATTTCAATTCGATTGCGGCAAGAGTAGGCGGGGCATAGAGCAAAACAATAGAATTATACTCTTATAACACAGGTCTTTGGGGTTTACCCATATAAAATTTCCTATTTCATTTGAGGCACGTCAGAGCAGGATGGTTATATAAAAAAGCATATGGCTTACTCATATTTCAAAACGAAAAACCCCAAATCAGCAGTCTATTTATGTGCGCAGTGATAACCTATGGTGACGACTTAAATTTGTGCTTAAAAAATTATTAATTAAAATACATTAAAATAATAAAAATATTTAGTGGTTTATGTAGGTTTGCGTGGTAGTGCAACATTTGATAAAAAAAATTACAAACTTTTAATTGAAATGAAGTGTATTGTCAAAAATTGTTAAAATACGCATAAAAAATTTCAAAAAGGCGTATCTTACCATCAGTAAGTTTACTAAGTGTTTATATATTGATAAAATACAATAAAATAAAATGTAAATTATGTTAAGAAAAAAGTGATTTGTGATAAATTTATCCTTTATTTAATTTATAAATCAGAGAAAATTAAGTAAACAATTTTGATTTCGGTGTGGGGTTTTTCATTTTGTGTGTGTGTTTGTAAACATATGTTATATTACCAGTGTCGCATTTCTCTTATTACTACGTACATATTCTACGTGTTGTTCTTTTCATAATTATTTTTTATTTTGGAATACTATAAGTATAATTTTTTTATCGAAAATAAAAACAATTAATGCGTACTATATTCGAATAAAAATAATTGTGAATTTGAGAAGTTTTAAATTTCAATCGAGCAAATTCTAAATACGACCCGTTGATTTGTATGCTTTCTCTTTTACCCTCCGAATTTGACCCAATTGACAGCTACAATCATTCACTCTGTATTTCTCTAAGAGCAAAACACGCAATTTAATTGGTTTATCTTGTGGAAACGATTGCGACAATCGTTGTATCCGCAAGTATGTATTCAGCATAAGGGCATAATAATTTTTGACAGATAAGTGAAAATTTAATCGGATGGAAATTATCGAATGTACTTGTTTAGGGCATTGATTATGATTAGAAGCTGTTTATTATGTAAAAGAAATGAACTTAAGGTTAAATATTCCACATATCATTGTATTTCGGTTTTTAAATAATTCAGTACAAAGTTATAATTAAATAAATATAACTGGATTTATGATTTCAAGTATTTTTAATAATGTGTAACTTAATCTTATCATGATTAAATTCAATATTTTCAAATTAAAATTAAAAAGGGTGGGGAATTTTTATCAAAAAATTATCACAGAATTCGGGCAGCAACTTGAAAAAAAAGTACCGGAAGAGAAAATTTTTTACGTTACTGTCAAATATTTGTGCTAGAAAATATTTATCACACAATTCGGACACAGTCTTAGTTGCAAAATCTCCTTTAACAAGCAAAATGTTACAAGGACGCTCATCCGAGTGATAACCGTGCTCAAGATCTACTGAGAACTGTGAGAAGAAATTTGTCTGCAGCATATGCAAATCAACGTGCACTCGAATGCCATAAGTTCTTCAATAGTATAAGCCAATATCGACCATCAGAACGGCTCGGTAAAACTTATTCGTTTTAAAAAAAAAAAATAAAAGAGGCATTGCCCAAAATAATCGGTACATACCTATTTCATCTTGGGCCCAAGAAATAAAGAAATCTGAAGGTGAGCATCCAACATTAATAGAGGAAATTGATCATTTCACATTGGGCGTGCCCCCGTCGACAGAGGATATAAGAGCCATAATAAGAAACATCCGCTCAGGAGCGGCTCCTGGTAGCGACGGAATTCATTGAAATGCTATAACACGCTCCGGGCCGAATACATCAGGGACTTCAAGAAGTAATACAGGAAGCTTGGATAAACAATAACCCGCCAGATGACTGGCTTGAAACTGTTCAAGTTCCAATTCCAAAAGTCAAAGCCAAAAAGAATGTACATAAATGATTATAGAAGAATCACACTAACTAATGTCGAATATAAGGTGTATGCTAAATAGCTATGCGCTACACCACCAACGCGAAATAAAGGAGTCGAAATAATTTGGTAGCAAGTTTATTTAAACTTCACAAAAAACAAAAACTTAGATTTAATTTTAAATTTCGTTTATTTAGAAATATTATTTTTTTGTTGATGGTGCATGACACTGCACATAGAAATCACGATTGCAAGTGAAGTTTTCTCTTTTCTTTTTTCCTTTTGGTTGTCGCGATTTTATTACAATTTTTTGTTTACACATCTCGTTATGACAACAGTTTAATCTATACTCTAGTACAACCTTAATTTTATAAATTTATACAAAGCAATCAAACGTCAAATTATGCAAACAACAGCTTGAATTATATAATTTAATTATTTTTACATTTAATCGACAAATTAAATTTATAGTTTTCTTGTAGAATTATTAACATCAGAATAAAATATAACCAGAAAACCTCGATATTCGATACGTCGTGTAAAACCAGTCATTATTAGTTTCTGCAAAAGTGTAACGAATTTTCTATATAACATAAATCTTATAATTTGAACATGAGTAGTAGATTTTATTGTTAACTGTGTCGTCTTATTGTTCGGTCGCTACCAGACATACTCCCCTCCAAATAAAATTTTATTTATAATTAATCGTGTGTTGGCAATCGAACTAATTTCGTAATCGGTCGTTTATAAGTCGATGATTTCGTTTGAACTGTGACAACTCTTACTAACCCATCTGTTCCAGGGTGAAGTTCCTTAATACGACCCAATAACCAAGTACATGGTGGTACATTTTTGTCATGAAGGAGGACAATATCGTTGATTTGAAAATTTTGGGTTTTTTGTTGCCATTTCGTTCGTTGTTGCAATGTGTTCAGATATGTTAGGGCATTTACGTGATCAATTACGTGATATGGCGTATGGTGAATGGAAGCGCAATCCTTCCTCAACGAATAAAGAAATCCTGAAGCTGTGGGATAAAAAAGTTAAAGGTATGGTTAAGGGTGCTCGTAAAAATTATACGCTTTCAAAATTGGATCCTGGGCTCAGCTCCAAGGAGTTATGGCACAACCTCAGGGAACAGGGTATGAGCAGAGAAATTAACAACATCCATGTCAACCAATTCTCAGCGGATGATCTTAACCAGGCCTTTGTAAACCTTGCGCCCCAGCCAACTTTAGATGAAGATATTCTATCAAGCATTCCGGTCAGCTTGAGACGGAACCACAGTGACCTAAATGGAGTAATCAATAATACGGATGGCAACAATCTTTTGCGGTTTACTGAGGTAGATGAGGACTGTGTTCTAAAAACGTTGATGTCTTTGAAGTCGAGTTCCTCGGGTTCTGATGGAATTCCTATAAGGTTTATTAAATCTTGCTGTCCTGCTATCTTACCTATATTGACACACATTTTCAACTGGATTTTTACCCATAATAGATTTCCAATCTCCTGGAAGACCAGTAAGGTTATACCCATACCCAAGGTCCCTCACCCAGAATTGATTGCTGACTTTCGTCCTATTTCACTACTACCATCGATTTCGAAGATTTTTGAAAAAATTATGGCTTTACAAATGAACAGTCATCTATCTAACTACCATCTTCTATCTAGTTTCCAATCTGGGTTCCGTGCCTCGCATAGCACTGTCACTCTTCTTTCTGAAATCACAGACTTCATTAGAGGAAATATTGATAATGGAAAGTTTACTGCGGTTGTCCTATTGGACTTTTCGAAAGCCTTTAACACTATCGACTTCGACATACTCCTAAGGAAACTCACTAGTCAATTTAATTTCTCTAGGGATGCTACTGAGCTGGTTGCCTCTTACATTGTTAATCGCTCCCAGTATGTTATGTCAGCGGATAAGAGATCCTCTACGTTACCATTAGTAGCAGGAGTACCTCAGGGATCCATCCTGGGACCTCTGATATTCTCTCTTTATATTAATGATTTATCATCCCTGTCGATTAACTGTGGTCACCACTTGTTCGCAGACGACCTACAAATCCTTATGGAGCTTGATGGAAGTTCCTACCTTGAATGTAATAGAGGCATTGACTTAATTAATCAGGATTTATTGTGTATCAACAACTGGGCTCAGGATAATAAATTGAAACTCAACTCATCAAAATCGCAAGCAATTATTTTCGGCAGACATATAGATTATAGTAAATTCCACGATGTAAAAATTGGTTCCGAAATAATATCTTACTCCAGCTCTGTAAGGAATCTGGGACTTACTATGACCAATAATTTGAGCTGGGACGAACATATTGGAACAATTTGCCGCAAAATGTTTAATGTCCTTCATCTCCTCAATAGACGAAGATGTGACACTCCAAAGGCGACTCGTGGTCGGCTGGTTAGATCATTGGTTTTGAGCCACCTTCTTTACGCTGATATTGTGTTCTCTGATCTGAATTCTTCTTTGATGATCCAGGTGAACCGCGTATTCAATTACTGTATTAGATACATTAATGATCTCCACCGCTTCGACCATATCTCTGGATACGTTAATGATATATATGGAATGCCACTTAAGACTTATTTTGAGTATCGAATCGCTTTATTCATTTACAAACTGATTAATGATGTCAATTCCCCTAGCTACCTTTCTAATAAGCTAGTCTTCTCCATCTCACGTAGAACAAGGGTTCTCATAGTTCAGGCTCATAATACTAGGATTATGGATGATGCTCTGATGGTAAGGGGTACTAAAATATGGAACAAATTACCACTAAGTATAAGAGAGGCAGGATCGGTCAAATCTTTTAAAAAACTTTGCTTGGAGTACTTTACTCAGCTATAAAACTTACCAAGCTCTAAATTATACCACAAGTAATGTCAGCATAACGGATATTTCTTTGGTCCAGGGTGAGTAATGATTATGATAATTTTGGGGAGATACGGATACAATTACAAATGCAAATTGAATTAGTATCTTATTTTATTTTTATTTTATTTTGTTATGATTTTTATATTGAAATCTAGTAATTATTGTTTGGTGTTGGGTAGCTATGTGTAATACTAGTTTTAGTTATAGTTATTAATTAATATTGTACTGAGAAATTGTATGTGATTACTTATGGGGTAGTTTGCGTGACCTAGATGTCACAGTACCCCAATTTGTATACGATAAATAAATAAATAAATAAATAGCGTTGCCAAAATAATTGCACTAATTTTTGTGTTTGTTCCCATCGATCTAATCTGATCATTTGAATCTCTTCGAAATTTGCATTCGGTAGTGCTGTGATTGGGCCCAACGTTAAGAAGTGTCCCGGTGTTAGCGCTTCGATGTTGCTTGTATCCTCATTTGTAATTGCATACAGAGGCCTTGAGTTAAGAATGCCTTCAATTTGAATTAGGATTGTTTGTAGCTCTTCAAAAGTACGATGAGTATTTCCAACTACTTTAACCAAGTGACTCTTAACCGATTTCACCGCGCTTTCCCAAATGCCTCCAAAATGAGGCGAGAGAGGTGGGATTAAATGACATTTGATTTGATTGTGGCTTGAGAATTGATTTATTTTACTCTCAGTCTCGCTCGATGTTAGAACGGAATAGTGTTCATGTAACGTTCGCTTCGCTCCCAAAAAATTTGAACCATTATTAGAATAGATCTCCATTGGAACTCCCCTCCGTCCAACAAATCGCTCCAATGAATTGATAAATGATTGCGTGGATAGTGAAGATGCAACCTCGATGTGGAGCGCCTTGGTAGCGAAACATACAAATATAACAATGAACGCCTTCATCAACCGTGCACCTCTTCCCGTTTTAGATAAAATTTGTATGGGTCCTGCATAATCTATTCCAGTTACAGAAAACGGTCGACTAGGTGTCACTCGCGCAGCTGGCAGACAACCCATTTGTTGAGTAGATTTGATTGTAGAATAACGACAGCAAGTAACACATTTATGGGTTATTCTTCGACATATTTCTCGAACTCCTAAAATCCAATACTTCTGACGTGATATTGCAGTTAAGAGCGATGGTCCAGGATGTAAATGTTTTTTGTGTAAATGGTTGAGTATTAAACTTGTAATTTCATGATGTTTTGGTAAAATTAGGGGATGCTTCATTTCGTATGAACAAATCGAGTTTTCTAGACGACCGCCTACTCGTAATACGTCATCAGAGTCTATAAATGGTGCTAACTGTTTCAATTTCGATGCTGATGGTACTCGTTGGTATTTAATTAAAGATTTGATATCTTCTGCGAATTCGGTTCGCTGAACGTGTTTTATTATTCTAAGTTCTGCAGCGTTCAAATCAAAATCTTTCGATTGAATTGCCGATTTATTCTTGTGTTTCATACAATAGATGACCTTTAAAACATTACACATTATCCGTAATATTTTTTGCCAATTTGAAATTCGTTGAAGTAACTGATCTACAGGATTCGACTTATTCGGAAGTATTGTTGCTTGGCATACCCTTAGTTCATTACCGCGGAATTCCTGTTCTGTATCAATAATTACTGGCTTGATTGGCCAACTTGCTTCGGATTGTGAGAGCCATTTTGGACCCGTAAACCATAGTTCACTTTTTATTAACTCTTTCACTGTCACACCCCTAGTTGCTAAATCGGCAGGGTTATCACTTCCTTTAACATGTCGCCAAATTGCACTAGGCAATAAAGTATGAATAGCGCCTACTCGATTGGCAATATAGTTTTTCCATTTTCGCGGATGACTGTTCAACCATGCCAAGACCACCATCGAATCGGTCCACAACCAAACCTCTACATTCTGTCTATCGTACGCGTATACTACAGCTTTCGTAAGTTTAGCTAATAGATGAGCCCCGCAAAGTTCCAATCGAGGCAGACTAATTTGTTTAATTGACGATCAAGTAGATAAACTACAGGATGCAGAGTATTTTTCAACGCTTGATCTACGCAACGGATCTTTCCACGTCCCTGTAGCAGAAAACTCAGTTAAGTATGCGGCATTTATCACGCCATTTGGATTGTATGAGTTTCTAAGGACACCGTTTGGATTATGTAACAGTCCTTCAGTTTTTGTACGTTATATTAACAACGTGTTTCAAAATTTGTGTATCGAAGGAGTAGTGTGCATCTACATCGATGATCTCGTGATACCAGCCAAAAATGAAAAGGAGGCGTTAGAAAAGTTGGAGAAGGTAGTAAGTACAGCTGAGCTCAACGGATTGGACATAAAATGGAGTAAGTGTCAATTTTTAAGAAAGCATAATTAATATATATATATACACTAATAAATAAGCATATATTTATATATATATTTATATATATTTATATATATATTTATATATAATATTTATATATATATTTATATATATTTATATATATTTATATATATATTTATATATATTTATATATATATTTATATATATTTATATATATATTTATATATATTTATATATATATTTATATACATTTATATATATTTATATATATATATTTATATATATATATATATTTATATATATTTATATATATATATATATATATATATATATATATATATATATATATATATATATATATATATTATATATATATATATATATATT
>CAKOBK010000848.1:7500-15000 GCA_932526605.1 Nephrotoma flavescens
CGCGATATGGTACAAAACGCGATATTTCAAAACGTGATATTTGAAGACGCGATATGGTACAAAACGGGATATTTTGCATTTAGAATTTTTAAAATTTTCAATTTTTTCTCTATATATATATATATTTTTTTTTTTTACGATATTACTAAAACTTAAAAAACTAGTACCAATTATTTGTATAAAAATATACATATGTTAAATAAAAATAGTATAAATTATTATTAAAATTAATTAAATTTATTAAAATAAACTTGTTTTATATACTAATATAAAACTAAATTTATTTAAAAATTGAGATGAATGTATTCGACAACGACCATACCATGTTTAATATACCGGTACTCGTTCGATCACCGAAGTCAAGCAACGTAGGGCATAGTTAGTACTTAGATGGGTGACCGCTTGGGAACCCTATGTGTCGTTGGCTTAGTTTTATATTATTTTATATTTTTTATTTTATAATTTTTTATATATTTTATATATTTTTATATTTTTTTTATATATTTTATATATATATTGGAGTTACATGAGTTACATGAGAAATTATAATTTAAAATGTACATCGCGCTAAGTCAAGCTATTGAATGGATTGTGTTGTATAAAAATTTATGGGAAAGTATAATAGAGGTATATGGACAGACAAGTCAAACAGGCAAAATTGTTAATAATGGTCGTAGCTAAAAACCACTTACATATTCGGATTCAGCGTGAAATTTTACATGGGAATTGTATATAAAATAATTTTTTTCACATTTGGTTCGGATTTTGGCAATTTGATTCCCATTTTACTATGGGAAAGTATAATAGAGGTATATGGACAGACAAGTCAAACAGGCAAAATTGTTAATAATGGTCGTAGCGAAAAACCACTTACATATTCGGATTCAGCGTGCAATTTTACATGGGAATTGCATATAAAATAATTTTTTTCACATTTGGTTCGGATTTTGGAAATTTGATTCCCATTTTACTATGGGAAAGTATAATAGAGGTATATGGACAGACAAGTCAAACAGGCAAAATTGTTAATAATGGTCGTAGCGAAAAACCACTTACATATTCGGATTCAGCGTGCAATTTTACATGGGAATTGCATATAAAATAATTTTTTTCACATTTGGTTCGGATTTTGGCAATTTGATTCCCATTTTACTATGGGAAAGTATAATAGAGGTATATGGACAGATAAGTCAAACAGGGAAAATTGTTAATAATGGTCGTAGCGAAAAACCACTTACATATTCGGATTCAGCGTGCAATTTTACATGGGAATTGCATATAAAATAATTTTTTTCACATTTGGTTCGGATTTTGGCAATTTGATTCTCATTTTACTATGGGAAAGTATAATAGAGGTATATGGACAGACAAGTCAAACAGGCAAAATTGTTAATAATGATCGTAGCGAAAAACCATTTACATATTCGGATTCAGCGTAAAATTTTACATGGGAATTGCATATAAAATAATTTTTTTCACATTTGGTTCGGATTTTGGCAATTTGATTCCCATTTTACTATGGGAAAGTATAATAGAGGTATATGGACAGATAAGTCAAACAGGGAAAATTGTTAATAATGGTCGTAGCGAAAAACCACTTACATATTCGGATTCAGCGTGAAATTTTACATGGGAATTGCATATAAAATAAAATTTTTACATTTGGTTCGGATTTTGGCAATTTGATTCCCATTTTACTATGGGAAAGTATAATAGAGGTATATGGACAGATAAGTCAAACAGGGAAAATTGTTAATAATGGTCGTAGCGAAAAACCACTTACATATTCGGATTCAGCGTGAAATTTTACATGGGAATTGCATATAAAATAATTTTTTTCACATTTGGATCGGATTTTGGAAATTTGATTCCCATTTTACTATGGGAAAGTATAATAGAGGTATATGGACAGATAAGTCAAACAGGGAAAATTGTTAATAATGGTCGTAGCGAAAAACCACTTACATATTCGGATTCAGCGTGCAATTTTACATGGGAATTGCATATAAAATAATTTTTTTCACATTTGGTTCGGATTTTGGCAATTTGATTCCCATTTTACTATGGGAAAGTATAATAGAGGTATATGGACAGACAAGTCAAACAGGCAAAATTGTTAATAATGGTCGTAGCGTAAAACCACTTACATATTCGGATTCAGCGTGCAATTTTACATAGGAATTGCATATAAAATAATTTTTTTCACATTTGGTTCGGATTTTGGAAATTTGATTCTCATTTTACTATGGGAAAGTATAATAGAGGTATATGGACAGACAAGTCAAACAGGCAAAATTGTTAATAATGGTCGTAGCGAAAAACCACTTACATATTCGGATTCAGCGTGCAATTTTACATGGGAATTGTATATAAAATAATTTTTTTCACATTTGGTTCGGATTTTGGAAATTTGATTCCCATTTTACTATGGGAAAGTATAATAGAGGTATATGGAAAGACAAGTCAAACAGGCAAAATTGTTAATAATGGTCGTAGCGAAAAACCACTTACATATTCGGATTCAGCGTGCAATTTTACATGGGAATTGCATATAAAATAATTTTTTTAACTTGCATATAAAAAAATTTGGTTCGGATTTCCGGCTTCTTTGTGCATAAACGTATACTATGGGGAACAGGTGACAAGTCAAACAGTGAAAATCCGAACCAAATGTGAAAAAAATTATTTTATATGCAATTCCCATGTAAAATTGCACGCTGAATCCGAATATGTAATCAGTTTTACGCTACGACCATTATTAACAATTTTGCCTGTTTGACTTGTCTGTCCATATACCTCTATTATACTTTCCCATAGTAAAATGGGAATCAAATTGCCAAAATCCGAACCAAATGTGAAAAAAATTATTTTATATGCAATTCCCATGTAAAATTGCACGCTGAATCCGAATGTGTAAGTGGTTTTTCGCTACGACCATTATTAACAATTTTCCCTCTTTGACTTATCTGTCCATATACCTCTATTATACTTTCCCATAGTAAAATGGGAATCAAATTGCCAAAATCCGAACCAAATGTGAAAAAAATTATTTTATATGCAGTTCCCACGTAAAATTTTATGCTGAATCCGAATATGTAAGTGGTTTTTCGCTACGACCATTATTAACAATTTTGCCTGTTTGACTTGTCTGTCCATATACCTCTATTATACTTTCCCATAGTAAAATGAAAATCAAATTTCCAAAATCCGAACCAAATGTGAAAAAAAATATTTTATATGCAATTCCTATGTAAAATTGTACGCTGAATCCGAATATGTAAGTGGTTTTTCGCTACGACCATTATTAACAATTTTGCCTGTTTGACTTGTCTGTCCATATACCTCTATTATACTTTCCCATAGAAAAATGGGAATCAAATTGCCAAAATCCGAACCAAATGTGAAAAAAATTATTTTATATGCAATTCCCATGTAAAATTGCACGCTGAATCCGAATATGTAAGTGGTTTTTCGCTACGACCATTATTAACAATTTTGCCTGTTTGAGCTTTAAAACTAAATTTATTTAAAAATTGAGATGAATGTATTCGACAACGACCATACCATGTTTAATATACCGGTACTCGTTCGATCACCGAAGTCAAGCAACGTAGGGCATAGTTAGTACTTAGATGGGTGACCGCTTGGGAACCCTATGTGTCGTTGGCTTAGTTTTATATTATTTTATATTTTTTATTTTATAATTTTTTATATATTTTATATATTTTTATATTTTTTTTATATATTTTATATATATATTGGAGTTACATGAGTTACATGAGAAAGTTACATGAGAAATTATAATTAAAAATGTACATAGCGCTAAGTCAAGCTATTGAATGGATTGTGTTGTATAAAAATAATAATTTATACTATTTTAATTATATTTTGTATAATTAATATTTAATACTATTTTTAAATATAATAATTTATACTATTTTAATTTAACACATGTATATTTTTATATATATTATTATAATATTTTGATAAACTATGTTTATATGGTACACATTTAATATTTTAAAATTGTTCACGCTTTCCCATAGCGCGCTATTCTATTTATTTCAAAATTATGCTCAGCTTTTCTAATATAAAAATCACACATGCTATAGCAATACAATTTTGTTAATAAAACGAGAAAATGATACTGATTTACAATGAACGTTAAATTCCATTTTAACAGATATTAGTATGTTGGTTGGAATAGACGAAAAACAAAGCAAAACAGAAAAAAATCCAAGCAACGCGTTCAAGAGGCACATTTGTTTTTGTAAACATCTGTATTTTTTTCGTTTTCTTTGTGCCTAAGTGTTTATTGTAGTAAAGAAATTTTATAAAAATAAATTTCTTTATTCATATCATTTGTTGTACAAAATTAAAGGTAAATACTTTACTTTATAAAGCGAAGAAGCAAAATTGTAAACGTTATGTATTTTGGCATATTAAATTACTTAAGAAGTCTTTAATAATGTATCTTAATATATAATATGTTTATTATTGTTTCTACCATTAACATAATTTTATTTGGTTAGTGTGAGAATTTTATATATTAAAACAAAATTCATATTCACATACAATATACTACAAAAGGTTTGCACCTTTAATAAGAAAAAATATATTCTGAATGAAAATGTATTAAAAATTCAATTGAAAAAACCTGAAAATAAATAATAAAAATCATTTGTAAACTATATTCATAAGGTATAAAAGCTTTATGATAAAAAACAAATTTACATTCTGGTTGATCCTGCCAGTAGTTATATGCTTGTCTCAAAGATTAAGCCATGCATGTCTAAGTACACACTCTCGAATAGAGAAACCGCAAAAGGCTCAGTATATCAGTTATGATTTATTAGATCGTATACATAGTTACATGGATAACTGTGGTAATTCTAGAGCTAATACATGCAAATAATCACGGACCGCAAGGAACGTGTGCTTTTATTAGATTAAAATCAATCGATACATTAAGGTATATTTATATACTGTATCGTTTATAAGATGAATCTGAATAACATGTAGATCGCATGGTCCTGTACCGGCGATAGATCTTTCAAATGTCTGCCCTATCAACTATTGATGGTAGTATCTAGGACTACCATGGTTGCAACGGGTAACGGGGAATCAGGGTTCGATTCCGGAGAGGGAGCCTGAGAAACGGCTACCACATCTAAGGAAGGCAGCAGGCGCGTAAATTACCCAATCCCAGCACGGGGAGGTAGTGACGAAAAATAACAATACAGGACTCAATCCGAGGCCCTGTAATTGGAATGAGTACACTTTAAATCCTTTAACAAGGAACAATTGGAGGGCAAGTCTGGTGCCAGCAGCCGCGGTAATTCCAGCTCCAATAGCGTATATTAAAGTTGTTGCGGTTAAAACGTTCGTAGTTGAACTTGTGTCAAGCACAGGTGGTACACCGTAACTGGGTTCGTACATCATCTTGATGCTATGACGTATTACTGTAGTGGTTTAAGCGTAAGTTTATCCACGTAATAAATCTAAATTAGTGCTCTTTACCGAGTGCTGGTCTAGAACAGTACAATTACTTTGAACAAATTAGAGTGCTTAAAGCAGGCCATTTGTGCCTAAATATTCTCTGCATGGAATAATGGAATAAGACGTCTGTTCTATTTTCAATTGGTTTTTAGATCAAGACGTAATGATTAATAGAAGCAGTTGGGGGCATTAGTATTACGGCGCGAGAGGTGAAATTCGTGGACCGTCGTAAGACTAACATAAGCGAAAGCATTTGCCAAAGATGTTTTCATTAATCAAGAACGAAAGTTAGAGGTTCGAAGGCGATCAGATACCGCCCTAGTTCTAACCATAAACGATGCCAGCTAGCAATTGGATGGAGCTACATATATGGCTCTTTCAGTCGCTTTCCGGGAAACCAAAGCTTTTGGGCTCCGGGGGAAGTATGGTTGCAAAGTTGAAACTTAAAGGAATTGACGGAAGGGCACCACCAGGAGTGGAGCCTGCGGCTTAATTTGACTCAACACGGGGAAACTTACCAGGTCCGAACATAAATGAGTAAGACAGATTAATAGCTCTTTCTCGAATCTATGGGTGGTGGTGCATGGCCGTTCTTAGTTCGTGGAGTGATTTGTCTGGTTAATTCCGATAACGAACGAGACTCAAATTTCTTAACTAGATGCCGGCAGGGTTATGACGTTGAAACTTTGCATACATTTTTGCCTCTGTTATCCATTCTTCTCACGAGGAGTGGTCTTAATACGTAAGAATTGTCTGTAGGTGGAGTCATACCTGGTGGTTTGTCTTAATAAGACACTTGCTTCTTAAATAGACAAATTGCGTCTAGCAATATGAGATTGAGCAATAACAGGTCTGTGATGCCCTTAGATGTCCTGGGCTGCACGCGCGCTACAATGAAGGTATCAACGTGTCCTCCTAGTCTAAAAAGACCGGGTAAACCGCTGAACCACCTTCGTGGTTGGGATTGTGGACTGAAACTGTTCACATGAACCTGGAATTCCCAGTAAGTGCGGGTCATAAGCTCGCATTGATTACGTCCCTGCCCTTTGTACACACCGCCCGTCGCTACTACCGATTGAATATGTTAGTGAGGTCCTCAGAGGTGATCACCGTGATGCTTCTTGTGTTGTGGTTGTTTTACCAAAGTTGACCGAACTTGTATATTTAGAGGAAGTAAAAGTCGTAACAAGGTTTCCGTAGGTGAACCTGCGGAAGGATCATTAAAGAATTTTTGATCATATTTAAGAATATACAGTACCATTGAGAAGTTCAAATACGTAATTTATTTTTATATAATTACGTTATTGATTAAAGTATTTCGCTTTACCAATGGAGTAATATATTATTGCTTAACATTAAAAAAAATATCACTCTTAGCGGGGGATCACTAGGCTCGTGGGTCGATGAAGAACGCAGCAAACTGCGTGAAGTTATGTGAACTGCAGGACACATGAACATCAACATTTTGAACGCATATTGCGGTCCATGCTAATAGTACATGTTACTCTGCTTGGACCACATATGGTTGAGGGTCACTAATATAAGCAAAATAAATTATTATTTATTAATTATTGATATGTAAATATAATATATATTTACAATATCGTATTACTTATAGTTTGTGTAATAATACGACGGTTAAAGACGTAAGTCATTTATTATATCTGATATAGTTTTTAAATCGCCGTTCATTCATTAACACAATTCTAACTTGTGACTTCAACTCATATGTGATTACCTCCTGAATTTAAGCATATTAATTAGGAGAGGAAAAGAAATTAACTAAGATTCCCTTAGTAGCGGCGAGCGAAATGGGAAGAGTCCAGCATTAAGTTCTTCTACTGATTACTGGTAGAATGGAAATTCAATGTAAAGGAGTATCTATTATCTTAGGCATTTTGATTATATGTTCAAGTCCATCTTGAATGGGGCCATTTACCCATAGAGGGTGCCAGGCCCGTAGAAACTATAATCTTGTTTAAGAAGATATCTCTAGAGAGT
>CAKOBK010000848.1:20000-28174 GCA_932526605.1 Nephrotoma flavescens
AAATAGTATAAATTATTATTAAAATTAATTAAATTTATTAAAATAAACTTGTTTTATATACTAATATAAAACTAAATTTATTTAAAAATTGAGATGAATGTATTCGACAACGACCATACCATGTTTAATATACCGGTACTCGTTCGATCACCGAAGTCAAGCAACGTAGGGCATAGTTAGTACTTAGATGGGTGACCGCTTGGGAACCCTATGTGTCGTTGGCTTAGTTTTATATTATTTTATATTTTTTATTTTATAATTTTTTATATATTTTATATATTTTTATATTTTTTTTATATATTTTATATATATATTGGAGTTACATGAGTTACATGAGAAATTATAATTTAAAATGTACATCGCGCTAAGTCAAGCTATTGAATGGATTGTGTTGTATAAAAATTTATGGGAAAGTATAATAGAGGTATATGGACAGACAAGTCAAACAGGCAAAATTGTTAATAATGGTCGTAGCTAAAAACCACTTACATATTCGGATTCAGCGTGAAATTTTACATGGGAATTGTATATAAAATAATTTTTTTCACATTTGGTTCGGATTTTGGCAATTTGATTCCCATTTTACTATGGGAAAGTATAATAGAGGTATATGGACAGACAAGTCAAACAGGCAAAATTGTTAATAATGGTCGTAGCGAAAAACCACTTACATATTCGGATTCAGCGTGCAATTTTACATGGGAATTGCATATAAAATAATTTTTTTCACATTTGGTTCGGATTTTGGAAATTTGATTCCCATTTTACTATGGGAAAGTATAATAGAGGTATATGGACAGACAAGTCAAACAGGCAAAATTGTTAATAATGGTCGTAGCGAAAAACCACTTACATATTCGGATTCAGCGTGCAATTTTACATGGGAATTGCATATAAAATAATTTTTTTCACATTTGGTTCGGATTTTGGCAATTTGATTCCCATTTTACTATGGGAAAGTATAATAGAGGTATATGGACAGATAAGTCAAACAGGGAAAATTGTTAATAATGGTCGTAGCGAAAAACCACTTACATATTCGGATTCAGCGTGCAATTTTACATGGGAATTGCATATAAAATAATTTTTTTCACATTTGGTTCGGATTTTGGCAATTTGATTCTCATTTTACTATGGGAAAGTATAATAGAGGTATATGGACAGACAAGTCAAACAGGCAAAATTGTTAATAATGATCGTAGCGAAAAACCATTTACATATTCGGATTCAGCGTAAAATTTTACATGGGAATTGCATATAAAATAATTTTTTTCACATTTGGTTCGGATTTTGGCAATTTGATTCCCATTTTACTATGGGAAAGTATAATAGAGGTATATGGACAGATAAGTCAAACAGGGAAAATTGTTAATAATGGTCGTAGCGAAAAACCACTTACATATTCGGATTCAGCGTGAAATTTTACATGGGAATTGCATATAAAATAAAATTTTTACATTTGGTTCGGATTTTGGCAATTTGATTCCCATTTTACTATGGGAAAGTATAATAGAGGTATATGGACAGATAAGTCAAACAGGGAAAATTGTTAATAATGGTCGTAGCGAAAAACCACTTACATATTCGGATTCAGCGTGAAATTTTACATGGGAATTGCATATAAAATAATTTTTTTCACATTTGGATCGGATTTTGGAAATTTGATTCCCATTTTACTATGGGAAAGTATAATAGAGGTATATGGACAGATAAGTCAAACAGGGAAAATTGTTAATAATGGTCGTAGCGAAAAACCACTTACATATTCGGATTCAGCGTGCAATTTTACATGGGAATTGCATATAAAATAATTTTTTTCACATTTGGTTCGGATTTTGGCAATTTGATTCCCATTTTACTATGGGAAAGTATAATAGAGGTATATGGACAGACAAGTCAAACAGGCAAAATTGTTAATAATGGTCGTAGCGTAAAACCACTTACATATTCGGATTCAGCGTGCAATTTTACATAGGAATTGCATATAAAATAATTTTTTTCACATTTGGTTCGGATTTTGGAAATTTGATTCTCATTTTACTATGGGAAAGTATAATAGAGGTATATGGACAGACAAGTCAAACAGGCAAAATTGTTAATAATGGTCGTAGCGAAAAACCACTTACATATTCGGATTCAGCGTGCAATTTTACATGGGAATTGTATATAAAATAATTTTTTTTCACATTTGGTTCGGATTTTGAAAATTTGATTCCCATTTTACTATGGGAAAGTATAATAGAGGTATATGGAAAGACAAGTCAAACAGGCAAAATTGTTAATAATGGTCGTAGCGAAAAACCACTTACATATTCGGATTCAGCGTGCAATTTTACATGGGAATTGCATATAAAATAATTTTTTTTAACTTGCATATAAAAAAATTTGGTTCGGATTTCCGGCTTCTTTGTGCATAAACGTATACTATGGGGAACAGGTGACAAGTCAAACAGTGAAAATCCGAACCAAATGTGAAAAAAAATTATTTTATATGCAATTCCCATGTAAAATTGCACGCTGAATCCGAATATGTAATCAGTTTTACGCTACGACCATTATTAACAATTTTGCCTGTTTGACTTGTCTGTCCATATACCTCTATTATACTTTCCCATAGTAAAATGGGAATCAAATTGCCAAAATCCGAACCAAATGTGAAAAAAATTATTTTATATGCAATTCCCATGTAAAATTGCACGCTGAATCCGAATGTGTAAGTGGTTTTTCGCTACGACCATTATTAACAATTTTCCCTCTTTGACTTATCTGTCCATATACCTCTATTATACTTTCCCATAGTAAAATGGGAATCAAATTGCCAAAATCCGAACCAAATGTGAAAAAAATTATTTTATATGCAGTTCCCACGTAAAAATTTTACGCTGAATCCGAATATGTAAGTGGTTTTTCGCTACGACCATTATTAACAATTTTGCCTGTTTGACTTGTCTGTCCATATACCTCTATTATACTTTCCCATAGTAAAATGAGAATCAAATTTCCAAAATCCGAACCAAATGTGAAAAAAAATATTTTATATGCAATTCCTATGTAAAATTGTACGCTGAATCCGAATATGTAAGTGGTTTTTCGCTACGACCATTATTAACAATTTTGCCTGTTTGACTTGTCTGTCCATATACCTCTATTATACTTTCCCATAGAAAAATGGGAATCAAATTGCCAAAATCCGAACCAAATGTGAAAAAAATTATTTTATATGCAATTCCCATGTAAAATTGCACGCTGAATCCGAATATGTAAGTGGTTTTTCGCTACGACCATTATTAACAATTTTGCCTGTTTGAGCTTTAAAACTAAATTTATTTAAAAATTGAGATGAATGTATTCGACAACGACCATACCATGTTTAATATACCGGTACTCGTTCGATCACCGAAGTCAAGCAACGTAGGGCATAGTTAGTACTTAGATGGGTGACCGCTTGGGAACCCTATGTGTCGTTGGCTTAGTTTTTATATTATTTTATATTTTTTATTTTATAATTTTTTATATATTTTATATATTTTTATATTTTTTTTTATATATTTTATATATATATTGGAGTTACATGAGTTACATGAGAAAGTTACATGAGAAATTATAATTAAAAATGTACATAGCGCTAAGTCAAGCTATTGAATGGATTGTGTTGTATAAAAATAATAATTTATACTATTTTAATTATATTTTGTATAATTAATATTTAATACTATTTTTAAATATAATAATTTATACTATTTTAATTTAACACATGTATATTTTTATATATATTATTATAATATTTTGATAAACTATGTTTATATGGTACACATTTAATATTTTAAAATTGTTCACGCTTTCCCATAGCGCGCTATTCTATTTATTTCAAAATTATGCTCAGCTTTTCTAATATAAAAATCACACATGCTATAGCAATACAATTTTGTTAATAAAACGAGAAAATGATACTGATTTACAATGAACGTTAAATTCCATTTTAACAGATATTAGTATGTTGGTTGGAATAGACGAAAAACAAAGCAAAACAGAAAAAAATCCAAGCAACGCGTTTCAAGAGGCACATTTGTTTTTGTAAACATCTGTATTTTTTTCGTTTTCTTTGTGCCTAAGTGTTTATTGTAGTAAAGAAATTTTATAAAAATAAATTTCTTTATTCATATCATTTGTTGTACAAAATTAAAGGTAAATACTTTACTTTATAAAGCGAAGAAGCAAAATTGTAAACGTTATGTATTTTGGCATATTAAATTACTTAAGAAGTCTTTAATAATGTATCTTAATATATAATATGTTTATTATTGTTTCTACCATTAACATAATTTTATTTGGTTAGTGTGAGAATTTTATATATTAAAACAAAATTCATATTCACATACAATATACTACAAAAGGTTTGCACCTTTAATAAGAAAAAATATATTCTGAATGAAAATGTATTAAAAATTCAATTGAAAAAACCTGAAAATAAATAATAAAAATCATTTGTAAACTATATTCATAAGGTATAAAAAGCTTTATGATAAAAAACAAATTTACATTCTGGTTGATCCTGCCAGTAGTTATATGCTTGTCTCAAAGATTAAGCCATGCATGTCTAAGTACACACTCTCGAATAGAGAAACCGCAAAAGGCTCAGTATATCAGTTATGATTTATTAGATCGTATACATAGTTACATGGATAACTGTGGTAATTCTAGAGCTAATACATGCAAATAATCACGGACCGCAAGGAACGTGTGCTTTTATTAGATTAAAATCAATCGATACATTAAGGTATATTTATATACTGTATCGTTTATAAGATGAATCTGAATAACATGTAGATCGCATGGTCCTGTACCGGCGTTAGATCTTTCAAATGTCTGCCCTATCAACTATTGATGGTAGTATCTAGGACTACCATGGTTGCAACGGGTAACGGGGAATCAGGGTTCGATTCCGGAGAGGGAGCCTGAGAAACGGCTACCACATCTAAGGAAGGCAGCAGGCGCGTAAATTACCCAATCCCAGCACGGGGAGGTAGTGACGAAAAATAACAATACAGGACTCAATCCGAGGCCCTGTAATTGGAATGAGTACACTTTAAATCCTTTAACAAGGAACAATTGGAGGGCAAGTCTGGTGCCAGCAGCCGCGGTAATTCCAGCTCCAATAGCGTATATTAAAGTTGTTGCGGTTAAAACGTTCGTAGTTGAACTTGTGTCAAGCACAGGTGGTACACCGTAACTGGGTTCGTACATCATCTTGATGCTATGACGTATTACTGTAGTGGTTTAAGCGTAAGTTTATCCACGTAATAAATCTAAATTAGTGCTCTTTACCGAGTGCTGGTCTAGAACAGTACAATTACTTTGAACAAATTAGAGTGCTTAAAGCAGGCCATTTGTGCCTAAATATTCTCTGCATGGAATAATGGAATAAGACGTCTGTTCTATTTTCAATTGGTTTTTAGATCAAGACGTAATGATTAATAGAAGCAGTTGGGGGCATTAGTATTACGGCGCGAGAGGTGAAATTCGTGGACCGTCGTAAGACTAACATAAGCGAAAGCATTTGCCAAAGATGTTTTCATTAATCAAGAACGAAAGTTAGAGGTTCGAAGGCGATCAGATACCGCCCTAGTTCTAACCATAAACGATGCCAGCTAGCAATTGGATGGAGCTACATATATGGCTCTTTCAGTCGCTTTCCGGGAAACCAAAGCTTTTGGGCTCCGGGGGAAGTATGGTTGCAAAGTTGAAACTTAAAGGAATTGACGGAAGGGCACCACCAGGAGTGGAGCCTGCGGCTTAATTTGACTCAACACGGGGAAACTTACCAGGTCCGAACATAAATGAGTAAGACAGATTAATAGCTCTTTCTCGAATCTATGGGTGGTGGTGCATGGCCGTTCTTAGTTCGTGGAGTGATTTGTCTGGTTAATTCCGATAACGAACGAGACTCAAATTTCTTAACTAGATGCCGGCAGGGTTATGACGTTGAAACTTTGCATACATTTTTGCCTCTGTTATCCATTCTTCTCACGAGGAGTGGTCTTAATACGTAAGAATTGTCTGTAGGTGGAGTCATACCTGGTGGTTTGTCTTAATAAGACACTTGCTTCTTAAATAGACAAATTGCGTCTAGCAATATGAGATTGAGCAATAACAGGTCTGTGATGCCCTTAGATGTCCTGGGCTGCACGCGCGCTACAATGAAGGTATCAACGTGTCCTCCTAGTCTAAAAAGACCGGGTAAACCGCTGAACCACCTTCGTGGTTGGGATTGTGGACTGAAACTGTTCACATGAACCTGAATTCCCAGTAAGTGCGGGTCATAAGCTCGCATTGATTACGTCCCTGCCCTTTGTACACACCGCCCGTCGCTACTACCGATTGAATATGTTAGTGAGGTCCTCAGAGGTGATCACCGTGATGCTTCTTGTGTTGTGGTTGTTTTACCAAAGTTGACCGAACTTGTATATTTAGAGGAAGTAAAAGTCGTAACAAGGTTTCCGTAGGTGAACCTGCGGAAGGATCATTAAAGAATTTTTGATCATATTTAAGAATATACAGTACCATTGAGAAGTTCAAATACGTAATTTATTTTTATATAATTACGTTATTGATTAAAGTATTTCGCTTTACCAATGGAGTAATATATTATTGCTTAACATTAAAAAAAATATCACTCTTAGCGGGGGATCACTAGGCTCGTGGGTCGATGAAGAACGCAGCAAACTGCGTGAAGTTATGTGAACTGCAGGACACATGAACATCAACATTTTGAACGCATATTGCGGTCCATGCTAATAGTACATGTTACTCTGCTTGGACCACATATGGTTGAGGGTCACTAATATAAGCAAAATAAATTATTATTTATTAATTATTGATATGTAAATATAATATATATTTACAATATCGTATTACTTATAGTTTGTGTAATAATACGACGGTTAAAGACGTAAGTCATTTATTATATCTGATATAGTTTTTAAATCGCCGTTCATTCATTAACACAATTCTAACTTGTGACTTCAACTCATATGTGATTACCTCCTGAATTTAAGCATATTAATTAGGAGAGGAAAAGAAATTAACTAAGATTCCCTTAGTAGCGGCGAGCGAAATGGGAAGAGTCCAGCATTAAGTTCTTCTACTGATTACTGGTAGAATGGAAATTCAATGTAAAGGAGTATCTATTATCTTAGGCATTTTGATTATATGTTCAAGTCCATCTTGAATGGGGCCATTTACCCATAGAGGGTGCCAGGCCCGTAGAAACTATAATCTTGTTTAAGAAGATATCTCTAGAGAGTCGTGTTGCTTGATAGTGCAGCACTAAGTTGGTGGTAAACTCCATCTAAGACTAAATATAACCACGAGACCGATAGCGAACAAGTACCGTGAGGGAAAGTTGAAAAGAACTCTGAATAGAGAGTTAAACAGTACGTGAAACCACTAAGAGGTTAAACCCAATGAACCCGAACTTGTAAAAGAAGAGATTCATTGATATAATAATTGATTTTATCATGAAAATTATATTATGCACTTTTCTTCTATTATCACATTGCGATGTGTTATCAACATACTACAAATGTAGATATTTGTCAATGATTTTATATGAAGCTCCTTTCGCATTCACTTGTGAATGTTTCTTAAGGAACTATAAAAATATCTGCCAATATGATGACACATGTATCTGATCGTACAAGCATATTTGCTGCGAATATCGTAACGGTTTTATTTTATATAAATGCAGTTCGAGTAAACGATCATATCGGCAATGAAATGATTTGGGATACCTTTGGGACCCGTCTTGAAACACGGACCAAGGAGTCTAGTATATGTGCGAGTCATTGGGCTTTTAAGCCTAAAGGCATAATTAACGTAACTAATATATGGGATTACATGTAACTTTATATAATTGCATCTTCATCCATGGGCGTTTTAATCAACTCATATTGCTTATGTTTTATGAGTTAAAGCGTACTGTAAGCATATACACTGTGACCCGAAAGATGGTGAACTATACCTGATCAGGTCGAAGTCAGGGGAAACCCTGATGGAGGATCGTAGCAGTTCTGACGTGCAAATCGATTGTCAGAATTGGGTATAGGGGCGAAAGACCAATCGAACCATCTAGTAGCTGGTTCCCTCCGAAGTTTCCCTCAGGATAGCTGGTGCAT